>OZ030011.1:85304747-85527247 GCA_964023405.1 Apodemus agrarius
CGACTTTAAAATCAACAAAAACACTGAAGACACAAGCAATTTTACTAGACCCACAAATTAGTGGGTCCTAGATCAACCAGAATTCATAGTCTGAAACATAAATGGTAGCAGGTCCTATAACCGGGATCAGTGTTAACAAGCGTCAGAATGGTTCTAGCTGGGCATTTCTGTGATCAGCATGCGGATAGGTTTGAGGCTACATTTCTGAGTTTCTTCTCAATGCTGTCAGGTTGTGTCCTAAGGTCTAGAAGATGTACATACAACTCCTGAGCATGCCAACAAGCAAACAAACAACACATATAATACAAACTGGTAAGCTGATCCCAGTGAACGCACTTAAGTAATAGGAAGTAATATTTCAGTAATACTGGAATAGTTTGTGCACTACATTTTTATACAGGAGTTAAGTTTGGTGTTCTCTATGCACCAAACATGTATAGATTTTTATATAAACACATACAGTATTACACAGACTTAGATATATTCTCATTTTACAGGTGAGTTACCTATTAATGTTAGCACTCAGTCCTTTTTTATGCCAGAGAGAGTAGACCCACAATGATCTTAAGTTGTTTGTACCAAGCCATATATCTAGTCAACAACAGACAGTTGAACACAGATGTACAAGGTCAGGATAGTGCATTCACATCCCTGGGTGAAAACCGTGGCAAATACGGCTCTAGTGCCTACAGCATCAATACCATTTGTAGCAGAAAAAAAACTTTCAAAAGCAATTTCAGATAAAATATGATAACAAAGGTGGCGTTCAATTATTGTCAGCAAATATTGGCAAATATTTTGGGGTAATTATTCACTGTCCAGAGATAAACAGTGTCCAAACTAAAATTTTAAAATTCCCTTTTGGGAGCATCATTATTTTATTAAGCAAACATTCAGGAGTCCTGAAGCTGAAGTCATGTACACACAGGACTTAACCACATCTCTCCCATTCAAAGCACAAAGGCAGAGATTTTCATAAGTTAACAAGGAACTTAGGATGCTGTCTACTCCACCCTCGCCTCCTGTGCATGCATTAGTTTGTCCTTTCGTGAAGAATCCTATAAATAAGAAAATGCATTTTTGTTTTCAGTTCCCTTGACTGCAGCTTATGGGCATTTAAGTGTATACATGCATATATGCATGTATCCGAAATACTTTCATATATCCCACTCACTTAAACCAACATTAATAACAACTCAGTGAATGCCAATCTAGCAATTTGCTGAAAAGTACAGAAAAGAAAGTAGCGAGGGGTGAGTCTTGATGCTGTCAGGAGACTGTGACAGACACTCAAGTAGTGTGAGTCTTGACAAGGATGCCTACCTACCAAGGTCACTTGGCTAAATAAACAGATACAGAAGGGGAAAACGGTCCATGAAGTCTCAGGTGCTAAGGAGATGCCAAAGATCAGTGCTAAATGCTAGGGCAGTGTTCCTAGCACCTCTTACTCTGTGTCTGGCACTGTGGAGGGTATCAGCTTAAGTTGTTTCTCTTTAAACAAAAGCCACAGGATGAAAGTAATTAAAAGGACATTCTGAATTTGGTTAAAATAAAGATGATGACTCTTATGGTGATTCATGTCCATTTAAGTGTATAAATCATATGAATAAAAGCATATTTTCCAGTTTTGTAATCATAGGGAGCTTAGAAAATAATTACAATACTAATCTTTCTGTGTGTATATGAAGACCCCCCCTCTCTCTCTTCCCCCTCCTCCTCTTCCTCCTCCTTTTGCTCTACACACACACACACACACACACACACACACACACACAGAGGCATACATGCACGCATGTACACACACACATATGGAAAGAGTTGCTGATTAAGATTTAACAAAAAGAGAGATATGAATGGAATTTTATGTAACATGCAGATAGTGGCATTTATATACAGTTTGTGTATGCTATGCATATGCATAAATTCCTGCCTACCATTTAAATATAAATACTGGGACAGAACTGTATATTCCACAAGAACACTCTTTTAACCTTCAGAAATTGCCATTTAAAAGCTCAGGGCCTAAATTTCCACTTTGATCAATGGATATCTTCATCACAAGATGGCATGACTGAAGCTTATTGATTAACTGATAACCTTCTAATGTACCAGCCTTTAATCTGCAATAAAACAGTGAACGACAGTAGAGCTTTCAGAAAGGCAAACAGGATTTGATTATCCTGTAAGAAAACACAACAGGAGGAGTCAAAGGCAGGCAGAAACTTCCAGAAAAACAGAACAATGTTCTCCAGGAACTTTGGTTTCACTTCAGGCCTGGAACTGAGACCTGAGACAACTGCATCACCTGACAGTCGGCGCCATTCCAAGGACTAGAACATCATAGCTGATCTACATAGTCAGGCTGCTGTGTCCATGAGGACAGAGACAAACAACCTCAAACAGTGATAAAAGTTCACTACTGCATGACCACGGTTTCAAAGGGGAAGGGGCAGTGCTACAGGTTGACTTTGTTGTTATCTGTACATCTTCCAGGAAGGGGTCATTTTAAGGGAGTCCCGAGGTCTTGATAGAGTTTGACAGAACTTTTGCTGGCAAGTCTGCAGCTAGAGGACATTCTAAGAACAGCCTCTTACACCTCAGCCATAAATGTCAGTGTTGAAACGTTCAGTGTGGAAAGGGAAGACAAGGGGATGCTGGCATCTAGTCCAGATTTATCCAGAACCTCACACGGGCTTAGAGAGCTTGATCACAGCTAAAGTGAACAATCTAAACAACAGTAAACTAAGAATTATGTGTGTACATAATACATTTGAAGTTGATCTTTTAAAAAAAGAGAGCTGGACATAGCAACATACTGCATTGATTCATCTTTTCATCTATTATATTTTTGTTCTTCTAGGACAGCAGAATATAAAAATAACTTTTTAAACAAGAAAATATGGACTATCATATTCCAATTTTACAAACAATTTTGAAGAAGAAAATGTGTGTTGGTTCACAGTTTTTATTTTCTATTTCCCCAGCATATACAATCTTCTTTTAAAATCAGAGATACCAAGAACTCTTATGGACTTCATATTTCATATTTCATTTTTAAGTGCAAAGTATTGCTTGTAATATCTTCTCACACTGAAGCTCTGGGCTCTAGTGAAAACTGACTTACTAGAAATCAGGAATGTGTGAATGCCAACAGGATTGTTGATTTCTCTCTCTCTCTCTCTCTCTCTCTCTCTCTCTCTCTCTCTCTCTCTCTCTTTCACACACACACACACACACACACACACACACACACACACACACACCTCCTGATATTGGTTCTGTTCCTTGATTGCCTCTGTCAGGATCCTGCTATAAAATGCAGACTGGTCTTGAACTTGTGGTCCTCTTGCTCGGCCCCCACCCTGCTGGGATCTCAAGGCTGCGCCCTCTACCTTCTCTTTGGTGCCTCTGCTTCCATGCATCCTATTTCCACAGCCCACACAGATCTCCTAAACTTCAAAATCCAACAGCTCTGCATTAGTAGCAAGCAAACTCATAGAGCCTTCATGTACATCCTCCATATTTTGAATAAACAAGAGAAAAATCTCTGAGACAGTGAAAGCTAAGCACATGCTACCCAGATTCCAGCTGCCATTTTCAAACACCAACCTTCCCTTCTTGTTTACAAAATTAAGCCAAATGAGTTCCCAGGATGTCTTTCCAGGGACAATCACCTGACAGAAGATTCCTTTTGTCTTCTCTAAGCCTCTTTTATTCTTCAGAACTTAATAAGAGTTTTCAAAAGTATCAATGCCCTGTATGAGCAATCTTTTTAAACCATTACTTGGTGTGTTACTTGGTGTGTGTGTGTGTGTGTGTGTGTGTGTGTGTGTGTGTGTGTTTTGCTTTGAGCTTTTAAACTCAAGGACTATGTATGTTACTCTACCATTGAGTGATTTTCATAGCTGTAGCCATGTATGCTCTGTTTTGTTTTCTCTCAAGGCAGAAATAGTTTTGATATTTGTAGGTGGTCTAAGGTCTGGTGGTCCAAGAGGGAAGATTAGCATAACCTAAGCAACCGGGTGCTGAGAGCCAGAGCTGCATGACATCATTCACCACAAGCTTTACTCATTTGATTATGCTGTGCTTTCTGAATTTCTCTTTAAATAAAACAAGAACAGTGCCAAGTAATTTCTCAGTATTCATACTGAATAGAGATTGCTGAGAAATGTATTTTCTGATAGACATATCAATTAATATTTATTAGAGGGCTCTAATGTAATAACTAGGGTCTAGCTCTAATGTTGTGAATGTGCAGTCATTAAAATCCCTCAAAGGAAAATGAAACAGAAACCTAAAGCAGATATTTGTATTAGACATCAGACAATTAAAGCCACTAGTACATGAATGTATAAAAAAAATAATTCTAACTACCCAAGGGATTAGTCATTCAATTCGATTCAATATTCAGTGAAGGCGTATGACAATATGGTTCATACAAGGGTGAACAGGATGTGTTTCATCTACTAGAAGCGAATTGAAACAGGAGTAAAATCAGGATGTATATAACTATATAATGATGCATAGAAGCTACCAAGTTTGACATTAAAGAACAATCATAGCCTTAAAGTATGGAAAACAGAATTCTGTCCACAGCAATAATTAACATTAAAACAGAGTCGGGGTGTAGTTCAGTGGTAACATATTTGCTAATCATGCCACATGCACAAGGCCCAAGTTTGATCCCCAGCTCTGAAGAAAAAAACAAAACAATCCCTCAAAATAAAAAAAATTAAAAAAAAAAACCCAACTACAAATTGCAGTATATAATCTTTTAAAATCCACAGGGTAGTTGTTGGTAAAAAACACTGAGCTGTTGGCTGGGAGAACCTGTGACTACACCTGTGTGCAAGGTGTATTTTCTGGAAATAAAGGTAAAATTAAAAGCAAGGCTTGACTTAGCTATTTTTTTTTTTTTTGCATATAGCAATAGATCCAAAGGTAAATACATAATAGTTACTCTGCATAGACAGTACCCCTCATGTGATATAACATAAACAGGTAGGGGTGGATCTAAGTTTATCTTGCCTTTTTTTTTTTTTTTTTTTTTTTTTTTGGTTTTTCGAGACTGGGTTTCTCTGTGTAGCCCTGCTAAGTTTATCTTGCTTTTTTTTTTTTTGGTTTTTCGAGACTGGGTTTCTCTGTGTAGCCCTGGCTGGCCTCAAACTCAGAAATCCGCCTGCCTCTGCCTCCCAAGTGCTGGGATTAAAGGCGTGTGCCACCACCACCCGGCTAAGGACCTCAAATCATATTTTCCAAGCAAATAAACTTGCATATAATCCTCCTGTACATTTGTACTGACTAAAATTCTACAAATGTGTACTCAATATAAGTAAATGTATGCAATATAAGGAACACTAAATTTTACATGATGGTAAGGCATGAGCTCAGGTGGTAGAACACTTGTCACATGTAGCAAAACAACCCAGAATCTTGCAGAAAGAACTGAACTGGACATATTGGTGTGTGTCTTTACTTCCAGACCTAGTATTTGGAAGATGAAGGCAGCAAGACCAGAAACCTTAGGTCATCTTCAGTTATATAACAAATTCAAAGCCATACTGGTTTCATCAGATTCTGACAAGGAATGTAAAGATTGATTCATTTTTAAAATGCATTATTCATATTTTAAAGTAACAGAATGGCATACTATGAATATGGACTACATATGTAAGAATGTAATCATCTCAATATAGGTTAGATTTGGGTATGTAGCTCCGTGGGTAATCATTTGCCTAGCATGCACAAGACATCCTCAGTAAGGTAACATGAGCAAAATATAAATATGAAAATTCCCTGTAATGTCAGAGATCAGGAAGAAGTCATCATAATTCAAAACATTCTACAGGATCAAAAATCATTTGTAACGTTATTGAAAAGTTATATCTAGGCAGGTATGAATCACATGTTGTTTAAATGACCTGGATTGTTATCTACCGTATAACTGATTCTTTGTTAAATTCCATTTTTGTATGCTATTTGAGCAAAGCATAATGGCATTAATCCCTTTATCCTAGCCTTTATTAACACCTCTAAGCCCAGCAGGGAGGCAGAGATAGGTGGATCTCTGAGCTTTCCAGGCCAGCCTGATCCACATAACAAGGATCAGGTCAGCCAGGACTAGAGTGAAGCTCACTCTCAATAAAATAAAATAACATTTGAACACTTACATATAAAAACATTTCACTCAAGTATTTATCTCTGTTTTAAAATTCACCAGACATTCTATGAACAAGATTTTTTTCTCCTCTAGCCATTACACGATATTTTACGAATAACAAAGTCAATAACTAATAATATCCCTGGCTATTGTCAAATACAAATAGCACTCACTGGAGTATAAGTCCTTAGATCTAAAAAGCAACACCATCATGTGAGACACAGCACCAACTCTTCGTAAAAACGTCAATAACTGACTTAAGCAAACATGTGCCATGAGTCTAAGTAGGTATTTCTTATAGTAAATGTGACAGAGGTAAAACAAACAAACAAACAAACAAACAAACAAAAAACAACACCAAAAGAAAAAAAAAACCAACAAAGGACAAAGCAACAACAAACAATTATATTTCCCTAAGAAATAGCAAACACACAAAATTACCTAAATATGTTTATATCCTCATTAGTCTACTTTGTATCCAACTTACATCTGATCTCCTAATTTTTACAGATTTTGTAAAAAAATTTTTCAAATACTAATAAGTGTCATGTGACACACAACTGTAAATAACTCTGGATCAGATGCTATGTGTTCATAATTAAGCTCTGGAGCAAAAACTACACTACTTGGTTCTGCGAAGAGATTTGCATCACCATCCTCCAACTAGATTGTTATCCCCCTAAGATGTCTGCTCGCTGAATAAGAACATGTTTATGTGTTATTGAGTGAACTTCAACCAAAGATGGCACTGATTGCTTTTTTTTTTTTTTTTTTTTTTTTTTTTTTTTTTTTTTTTGACAGGGTTTCTCTGTGCAGCCTTGGCTGTCCTGGAACTCACTCTGTAGACCCGGCTGGCCTTGAACTCAGAAATCCACCTGCCTCTGCCTCCCAAGTGCTGGGATTAAAGGCATGCGCCACGACCGCCCCGACCGATTGCTTTTTTTAAACTAATTTGTTGCTAATTATAGGTAGGAAGAGTGGAAAGGACTTGCTGCCATACTTCCTTTGAACAGGTCTGAGAAGTCAGTTTCTAGGGCATGCTGCTACATCAAGGACAAACTGAAGGGAAAGTGCCACAGGAAAGACAAAGCTAATAAGCACTTTCAACCTTTACCTATAGTGGAAAGCAAACCTCGAAGCTGTTAGGGCCTACCTAGTCCTGATCTGCGTTTTAGATTTTATCTTGGGATTCTATCTGAGTTACCTACCTCAGTAACAAGAAACTGATCAAATCAAATGTGTTTGGTATATTCTAGAGAATACATCAAAACCAAGACTAAAAAAAAAAAAAAAATTCAGTAATTTATTTCATAGTAATAAATGATGGAGCTAGTATGGCTCTGATTTTGTTATCTAGCTGAAGACGACCTTGGAATTCTGGTCTCGCTGCCTTCATCTCCCAAATGCTAGGTCTGGAAATGAAGGCACACACCAATATGTTCAGTTTAGCTCTTTCTCATAGTCATCCCCCCTTTTAGGTCCACTTATAAATTCAGCCATGCATTTCTCTACATTTATAGGTTACATTCATATGTCCTTTAGTCTAAAAAGCTGTTATAGGATAGAAATGTGGCCTGTGCCTACGAAACCAGTGAGTTCTGTTTCATGCCGCAAGTAAACCAAGGTAGGGAAAAGTGTTTTTTCTTCTCTTGGACTCAGTGGATCTCAGTATCACTTAAAAGAAAAAGTTCTTGCTATGCAGTATTTGTGGTTGGATTTCCCATCTAAGTACTATTCATCCCAGCCTAGTTGAGCTTCAGAGAGCAGAGGAGATCAGGAGCAATCAGGATGCCGTGCCTAGAGATTTGTCATTAGGTTTTCTACCTTGATTAGAAAATACATTTCTTGTGAAACCACAGAGGACCAAAATAAGACTTCGCCCTTTCTTCCAAGCGTGTCGGGTAGGCTCTTTGTGTAGAGAAACATAGGACATACAGGCACTCAGTACTTTTATAATCCAGAATCCTGGTTAGAAAACCTCACAGTAGGTGGGGCCAGCAATGCCTTGCTTCTAAGTAACATAGAGCGCTCACTGTTCAGCCACTCTGTGCTGCAGTCTATGGTTCTATGCTGGTGTCATTAATGACTCTCAAAATGGAAAATCATGAGTAAATAAAGAAGAAAATATGCTTTGGGATTAGAAAATATACTTTTAGTAAATCAAAGATTTCAAAATGAGAAACCTTTAAAAATATCATATACAGACTTCATTTTCTAATTCTTTAGTCTACGTAAATAATAAAAGGATGACACATTATTTAGATTATATTGTTAGGAAGTGACTGTGTTGGTTTTATAACTTCTAGATGCACATATAATCTTGTAGCAGGGACCATTAGCTCACTGCAAAAGACTGAGGCTGTTGTGTTCACTCCAAGTAAGCAAATGACAGGGTACGCAAAACTTCTAACCTTACATTCCAAGCTAGGCCTACATGGGAGTAACAAAACAACTCCTTAGAGATCCTGAGGCTCCATTCTAGAATTTCCTATCTCTTACAAGAAAAAAATAACAATTAAACCTCAAAACACTTCTTTGTATGTGTCTGTCTTAACAGATAATAATACAATCTAAAATTGGGCATAGTAGTTAAAGTCTTCTCCTAGCAGTTGGCAAGTAGAGGCAGAAGGGTTTATGATTTTAAGGCCATCTTTGACTACTCTGAAAGTTCAAATCAAGCATGGGCTGTGTAAGATCCTATCCTAAACCCTTGAAAAAAAGAAAAATGGAAAAAGAAATGCAAAAGGAAAAAGGGAAAAGGGGAAGAAAAAAATGGTAGACAAGAGTTAGCATCATCTCTCTGGTTCTTGATATGCTCAGACCTGCACAATCAGCTCTGTGTTCCTTCCATCATACCGTAACCATAACAGACTATGCCACCTCAAATCATAAACTAACATAAAGCAGCCTTCCCAGCAAAACGGAAAATAAGAAAAGGGAGCCAAACGGAAGACTAGACAGTTAGGTGCACTGACTCGTTTTCCAAAGGACCCGGGGTTCAACCCCACGCACCCACATGACTGCTCACAAATATCTGTAACTCAAATCCCGGGAAATCCAATGCTCTCTTCTAACACTGGGGAGCACATGGTGCACAGACATGAAGGTAAAAGACCTAGACACATACAATTTTTAAAAGGATAGAAAAGCATGTTTATCTCTACAAAGAGCTGCGAGATAAGGGATTGTAGGCATAAAGAACGATTTTATGTATCTCCAACCCCTTTTACATATTATCTATGGTGCCTTAGTAAAAAAAAATAAATAAAATAAAAAAGAATTGTAAAGAAGAAAGGGGAAAAAACAGCAATGACAATAGCAAACCAAGTAATAGCAACAAACCATAGACCAAAAAGGCGGACTCCTCCAGAGAGGTAGGACTCAGACCTCAGACATGGGAGCTCACAGAGAGCTAGGACTCAGACCTCAGACATGGGAGCTCAGGTGAAGGACTATGTGACCTGGAAATGAGACTGACTAGGGCAATATGTTTATGGTTATGCCTCTCTCAAAACGTAGAGAGAGGCGGAGGCAAGGCGATCTCGTTGAGTTCAAGACCAGGCTTATCTACACAGGATGTTCTAGCTCAGCCAGCGCTACACAGTGAAATCTGGCCTCGCCTCAGCAAAAACATTTAGAGAAGGAGCGAGGGAGAGAAGGGAGAATGAAGGAGAGGAAAAAGAAGAAAAAGAAAGCGCTAATAGCCTAAACAAACACCTGGTCTAAAACTGTAGCACCACAGCTTCCCAGAGAGTACCACCCTGTACAGCCAAAAGCCGTGAAAGGAGACCCTCAAATCCTCTTGGCCAATCAAACCCCCAAATTCACTCAAAGGAGGAAGAAGTCAAGACTAATTCTAAGAATTAAGCTTTTTACAAACGTCTTACTGTGTGCTAGGAAGATGTAGTTTACGAGAAAGGCAAAAAGCTAAGAAACACAAATCATAAGCGAAATGTCCCAATCCTATTAACACAGAATAAATTAGTCTGTGAGAGTCTGCAATGACCTATTAGAAAGTAGATCTAAAGGGTTAGGTTGCGGATCTGTGGGAAACTGTGTGCAAGCCCCTAGTCTAGTCCATAGCATCTGCCCTCCAAAAATAAATAAATAAAATAAAAAAGACAGAAAAAGAAGCAGGTTTCTAACAGTAATTTATAGAGTGTCCCCCTCTGTGGTCGAAAACTCAAGGTGAGTGTTGTTCTGAATTTTGAAAAAGCCTGAGAAAATCCCATTGCTGTGGCTTTTATTTACTGGAAGGTGTCACTATGTAGTGATTGCTTTTAAATCACTGAATCCTTGCACACTGGTTGGTCTTGGCTGTGTGTACATGGTACCTGAGTGCTCTATTACATATATCGGATAAAGTGAAGTGGTTGAAAATAATTGCTCTCATAAGCATATTAGAGCCAAAATTATTCCTCCAACGCCACCCTTCTAGTTGCGTTGCAGTCCACCATCCCTTTGAGAGTGAGGAGGCAGAGTAGAGCTTTGGGGACTGCAGGAGAGCCCTGGGAACATCCTGGGGAGTGTGAGATGTAACCGTGAACACTGACCATCCTGCGCACCCTACAGAGAGAAGACTGCAGTGATGAGTGTAACCTAGAGAAGAAGCAGGCTATAGAACTAATGTACAGCTGCAAGATGAACAACAGGAAGGGTAGCTTTTACAAGACGGTTGAGACATGACAATATAGCAAGTTAATAGATAATTGATATAATGTGTGTATGTGTGTATGTTGTGTGTGTGTGTATGTGTGTGTGTGTGTGTGTACATGTACCTGCATGTATAGTACATGTGGAGATCTGTTGAGAAAGACTCAGCTCTCTCCTTCCACCATGTGTATCTGGGGAATTCTAGGTCCTGAGACCTAGCAGCAAATATCTTCATCCACCAAGACACCTTACTAGCCATACATTTATGCTTTAAGAGACCCCTTTAAGTCCCTCTCCTGAAAACTTAGTTTCTCACTAAAGATAAGGTATATCCTAAAGTGATGGAATAGTTTCCAAACAATTCTAAGTTATGAAACATGTATTGGTACAAAACAAATTATGTGTTCAAACCATTTGTTTCTTGGAATGAATTCATTTATTTGTTTTGTTTTTTTTTTACTTGTTTTAATGCTTATGCTTCAAAATTTAGAATTTCTCAAAATTTAGTCAGCAATTGAGTAACATTGGGTTCCAGATTTGTAATTCAAATATTTTGTCAATAAAAATAAGACATGCTCAGAAAATATTTTAGAAAGTCCCAAATGTTATCATTTTATCTCCGGTTGAAATGTTTGAAATTTCTCTTCTGCCACCTATTTGTGTTTAAATATGGCATAGTCCCATGGGTGTGGTACAGTGTGACTAAAGTCTTGAAAAAACTTTGGCTTTTAATTTGACTAATCTTGATTTATCAAAAGACTAAAGCAATGAAAATAAATTCATTCCTTGTTTCATGGAGATATGTAAGAAAATCCAATTACCTATGTTCGTCCTGGGTAAATGTAGAAATGACAGGCCATGTGGGGAGGGACCAGTTTCTTTCTATTCCTTCTGCCCCGCTAAGCAACCCCAGACAGAAAAGAATCAAGTATCTACAAAAGCAACCTCTCCATCCTGCTGGCTGACAGCTTCTTTATGAAGACACCAAGAAGTCCTCTCTTCAACCTAAGCCCAAACATTCTTCTCCTTTCTTCAAATCATTCTCTTATTCTCTCCATAGTACCAACCAAAATGAGCTGGAAACTGTCAAGTCAGTTAAAACTTGAAATAAAGTATGCTTTACCATGAGTTGTATTAGGCCATTTTAGATTTATATTCACCCTTTGTTTACAGTTTTGTTTTATAAATATATTTTATTTATAAGTTTCTAGGTCACATTAACCTGTCAATATTTGGGATAACTGTCTTATTTATGGTGCATCTATAGCATGGCAGGCATGTTAAATATGACATGCCCCTGACTCTCACAATCTCATTAAAGGTGTTCACACCTTTAACGCCAGCATGAGTGATGCAGAGGTAGACAGATCTATCTGAGTTTAAGGATAGCCAGGTCTACATTCTGAGTTCCTGGCTAGCCCAAAGCAGTATAGTGAAACCAGGTCTCTTTAAAAACAAAGCACAGCTTTTTAGGCCTTGCTCTCTAGCTCTGCTTGTTCTGAACCGATCAGTGATTCCAAGAACCTTGTTGATGGAGGAAAGAAGAGGATCTGCCCAGGAACCTACTGAAGATTTACTTGGTAAAAGGCTTTGAGATTTTAAGTATATGCAGTATGGTAAAATTTTGCCTGTATTAGGGCCTCAGCCATTAGAAGCTGGATAAGCATTTGTTTGCTTATTCTGACTGGTAAATACATTTTTTTTTGGTAGGTTATGTCTTTATTTGAGAAACTTTATGGTTCTCCTTGAGGTTCAACATGCATGCCCAATGTGTTTGTCTGGGAGGTACAAAAGCTGTTTGCTTTCTCCAGGACCGTATTATAGATATAAACATCATTTTTTTTTGTTCCCACATTTCCTGTAAGATTGTAGCCATAAGTTCAAATCCACACTGGTTTACAGGATCTAGTTGTAATCTACGAATCTATGAATTATGAGAAAGGATCACAGACAAGAAAACCAACCACAAAACCTATTCTGACGCTGTGTGGCAGCAGACTGAGGAATGGGAGCATGGAGAAGAGGAGAAAAGGGATGGACCAAGCTCGGAAATCTGAGCTGCTTCTGATAGGCAGTTGAACAAGAGAGTAACTGTTGGTTTTTGCAGCTAACAGAAAGTACAGTTTAAATCAGGATTTTTATTTTCTTTTTTCAGTTTGGACAGCAATGGCTTCATTTTAAAAGGACAACAGAACCCAAAAGACACCTTTGTTTGCAGCCAGGTGTGGTGGCATGTGCCTGTAATCCCAGCATTTGGGAAGTGGGGCGGAAATCAGAACTTCAGGATCATCCATGATCATTCATAATCAGCCATGATCAGCCATGATAGTGAATTTGAGGCCAGTTTGGAAACTTCTAAGACCTATCACAAAAATGTAAATAAAAATAAAACAGCTGTCAATATGGGGAAAAAAAAAGCCAAAAACAAAACCATGGGTCTTTCTAACGTGAACTGCCTTTACAGCTTTAGTTGGTCTAAAAAGTGTTTTATCCCTACACACAGTAAAGTACTAGGTGAGTCCGGACATGTCACCTATTGCTGCTTACATAGGGGCTCTCCTGGGCCATCAGGAGAGGTTAAGGAGCCAGGAGCAGAGAGGAGATCTGGGTTGATAATGATGGCCTTGTGGGTGTGGCTTGTCAGAGCTTCATGATCTCAGTAGAGTAAGCAACGCGAGTCTCAAATGAAAGAAAGGGCCCTGGTCCTGAAAAGACTTGATACTCCAGTATCATAGGAGAGCACCAGAACAGAGAAATGGGAGGAGGGTGATTGGGGAATGGGCGGAGGGAAGAGGACTTATGGGACATGGTGAGGGGGGAACTGGGAAAGGGGAAAGCATTCGGAATGTAAACAAAGAATATAGAAAATTAAAAAAAAGAAAGTAATCCAATTTAACTAAAAGTAAAAATTCATTTCTGTGTTCCCCTTAACCACATATCATCTGCTTAATAGACAGACAGTGAGTAGAGTGTGAAGAGAAATCAAAGAAGAAAAAAGACAGAAGGGAGAAGCCAACACTCCTGTGGATGTGAATGTGAGTGATGAAACACTCAAGAATAAAAGCTTATAAAGACGTTGAAGAAGAAAAGCAGTAAAAA
This sequence comes from Apodemus agrarius, assembly GCA_964023405.1. NCBI lineage: Eukaryota > Metazoa > Chordata > Mammalia > Rodentia > Muridae > Apodemus > Apodemus agrarius. The sequence goes on from OZ030011.1 coordinate 85,318,660, forward strand.
TCACTTTCAAGTATTGTTTTCTATCCTGATGGCTACACTACTGGAATCCTTACCAATTATATAGATATGAAATGACTCAATGAGAAGTCATTCATTCACTAGGAGGACAAATTGAACTTGCAGGAAAAAAATCAGGAAAGGAAATGGCAGAAAAATGACCTTTCTGTTCCTACAATTCAATCAGTAAGTGTAAGCCTTGCATAGATACCCTTAGCTACTATTCTTATGAGAGTTTTGGAGGTCTCTGGTTCTCTCTCTCTCTCTCTCTCTCTCTCTCTCTCTCTCTCTCTTTGTCCTTTTTTTCAATTAAATTTATTTAATTATCCTCTTTACAACCCAATATCAGCCGTTCCTTTGTTCCCAGTATGCCTTCATGCAAGTCCTCCCCCAATCCCAGATTCAACTTCTTGTTTGAGAATGGGAAGCTTCCGTCTGAGTGTTAAATCCCCCATCCTCCCCACACAAACATATTAAGTCTCTGTGGGTCTAGGCACATCCTCTTCCACTGAGGCCAGACAAGAGTGCCTCTTTAAAGGCCTGGGATCTACTGGCAGAAAAGCAGGGAACTGCTCCAGCTGTTTAGGAGACCAGCACGAAGTCCAAGCTGCTCATCTGCTACATATGTGAGTCCTGGATCCAGCCTGTGATTGCTCTTTGGTTGCCGATTCAGACTCTGGGAACTCCCAAGGGTCCATGTTAGACAGGCAAGAAACAGTCCCTGACACTATTAATGATACTCCATTAGGCTTGCAAGACAGAAAGCTAGCATAACTGTTCCCTGAGAGGCTTTACCTAGCAGTCAATAGAAAGAGATGCAGAGACTCACACCCGAACATTCGATGGAGTTCAGGAAACCTTATAGAAGAGTTGGGAGAAAGACTGAGGGACCCAAAGAAGACAGGGACTCCACAGGTCTCTAGTTCTTAAGGTTGATATCTCAGGAATAGGTTTCATGAGAGATATATGAAATACATGTACCCAGATATCAAACAGTACATCAAATTCTCTTCTCAGTACAAATAAAAAGGAGACAAGAACAATGTTTGGAGAGGGTGGGGAGTCAGAAGCCGTTGCATTACGGGTATAGGGTTAATTGAAAATTCTGAATAGTCCAGTAATCAAAATGTACTTAATGTCATTGAACTCTATACTTAAGCTGGTTAAAATGATGGAATTTGTTTTGTCTCCATTTTACTACAATGAGTTTAAAAATCAAGCTATATTATGAGGAACACGATTATTTTTTTTCTATAAGATTAACCTGTCATCTGCTGGATGAACAAAGCTTTAAGGAGTCACTTGATAACTGGATAAACTGAGGAGAACTCCAGCTGTCAGGACAAAACAAACTACCAGGAAGTCACTTTTTTACATCTTTTCATCTTTGACCTCTCAACTGGCTTTTAGTCTTAAGAAACCTCTAAGAACCCTCAATGCCTGGCAAGCTCAAGATAACAGACATTGGAAGCAAACATCTGTCACTTGACAGTATTAACATAGGCGCTTGAGCGATCAAGGTCTACACTATGACTTCCCTGAGGTATAAGCTACTGGCACGGACTCATCTAATACCGCCAACAGTTTGAAAGCACGAAACAGGTTAGTGTTTTAAATGGCACTGATAATACATCAGAAAACTCTCATAACATGGCCTAATGTTCTCTACATGTGGACAGTTTCACTTTCTACAAGCTTAGTTTTTTTGCAATCAGACAAAGGCCAAACATGAGAAGGAAAGTTTATAATTTTAAATTGCTTTAATGATAATTTTCATTTTGATCATTCTAGCTCATTGTTACCATACTTAGTTTCTTAGTAATTTATAAATTAAGCTTTATCATAGAAGTGCATGTACAATGAAAAAGAAGCCTCTAGAATACAAGGTCCAAGACTGTCCATGGAGATGTGACTTCACCAGCTATATTAGAACAGGTCCCTGGGGAACAAGGAGTAACCATGCATCTCCTTTGGATTTACTTCATGGGTCAGTAGCCTTGGTTAATGCTAGAATTGCAAAGTATAAATATCAGCAGTAAACCCTGGGGCAACTATGTTTGTGCAGGCAAAATGCTCACTCTGCAATTAAGGGAGGGCAAGTATCTATGAATCACTCTTCCTGCATTCTGACAGGCCCTGGAGCAAGGCTCAGGGATAGGAACACAAAAGGGATGCTGTAAGAAGCCAAAGGCTACTTCCAGATGTGCTCCTGCAACCCGGAAGCTGAAAACATCAGGCTAAATATTAAATCAAAGCAGGTGACAGTTTGTGAATATAGAGTAATGCAATTAGACAGTGAATGTCCAAACCAAGATCTTTTTACAACCTACAGGATAACTAACTTTACATGACTGTGCCTCCCATCAGCACCCAGACTTGTCCTTATGAACACACTGGCAAAACTGGAATAAACAATTGCAGCACACCCTGTTTCCTCTCCAAGGAAATGCACTAAATATGGAGAACAGGCCAGGGTTTTAACGATTCTGCTTTTCTTGCACACCAGGGATCCTGCTGATGTCACAACCTGACAAATAAAAACACTTCATGATTGCAATCCCAGTACAGCACTGGGACAATGCAAAGACAGACACTAGAAGTGGGAACTAACCGGATAGAAAGAACGATTAAAAAAAAAAAAAGACAGACAAAGGAAACACAAGACATGAGTCATGCTGTACTTACAACTTTCAGCCTGATAGTCTGGCACAAACTGCTCATCATTGTCAGGTACCTGAGCTGAAGAAGAAAAAGAAAATTTAAAAAACAAAATTAAGAGGGGAACTGCCAAGACAAGGAATCGAATCAGATGTGTCAAGCAAGGCTTGTGTAGATGGAGCTATGACCTGTGCTTATTTGCCAATATAACCTTCTATGTAAAGGATCAAGACATAGAAGAGGAAAGAGAAAGGCCCATTGATAGAACTGGAAAACTTGAGTGTGTCCGAAATATCATGGCGGCAAGTGTGGTCCCTCTGAATTTCACAAGCCAGAAGGACACTGAAGAGATGGAAAATACAAAGTACAGGATTTTTACATCATGCACAGATGGATTTTGCAGGAGTTGCACTAAGGGCATTTCAATCTACCCAATGCTGGTGCTTAAATAGACCATCTCAGTGACCTACAAGGATTTTTACAAGTGATGTGCCCCTTCACTTGAATTCACACAATTCCTTCTTACTTTTAGAAATGATTTCTCTTGGTTTGTTCAGTCTCCTGCAAATCAGACTACCATCATTAAAAGCATTTGCCTTAAACTTGTTCAAAGCAAGGTGTAATGTTATAAAAATACAAGAATGCAAGGACTGCCAGTGACTGGGGCCACATGCAACAAAGCAATATATTTTAACAATTGACTTCATAACAATAAAAATAACAAACAATAAAACAAATGTCATCCTTTCAGGTAAAACATTTTCCTGGCTACTAGTCTGTGCTAAGAAAAAGAATCTCACCATTTCACCGGCCCTAAGGTCAAATGACTTCCTGCTTTAGAAAAGAAAAGGTACTAGTAGGGAGGACTTCATACATTTAGTGCAATTAAAACACAAGTCCATTCGTGCATCGTGAAATGTTTATCACCTTTGCTGTGGACATTGAAATAGCCTATCTTGCAGGATATGATTGAATTTTTAAGCACAAAGATATGCATATCTTTTGTATAAACAAACTACAAAGAACAGAAATCAGATTTCTTGTAACTTTCTGAACATATAATGAACGGTCATCTTATTTACTTTCAATGTGACCTCATTAGACAGTATTACTTTACTACTATTGTATAATAGTATAAATTTTGATCCCATTAAGACATATAAAAACAGATGACAGTCTTTTTTTAAAAAAAAAAAAACGAACTGATTCTGTGTAGGGAATGTTAATTAAAGTAATCAGTGTTAGCTGGGGATGTAATTCTACCATTTGGAAGGCTGAGGGTCACCAATATTCTAAGGCTAGTGTGAGATACTTCATGAGCTCCAAGCCAGCCTAGGCTACAATCTGAGACTCTGTCTAAAATCACATATCATCAACAACAACAGCAAAAGCAATGATCATTCTCTAATGAAATATTTCAGGCTCATAAGTGAGTTAAGAAAAAAAATTTCACACAATAACAGAAGTTTATATGACATAATTTTATGTGATAGAAGGAAAATGAAAGAATATTTTAATAGTTGTCCCTATGTTTATCTAATAGTATTCTTTGCAAATGCAAATACTTTGATGAATAAATTATATGTTACCTTAGACAAGAATATAGCTATGCCAGAATAGTCTTGCCTAACAGTAAAATGTATAAAGCGCACAGTTCCTCTCTAATTGTTTTACCTCATATCAGTACTTAACTTTATTGAAGACGCACCATTCCCTACCACTAAATAAAAATTAATCAGCAATAACTTCCCACAGTAACTGGTACCAGCTCGATCAGCCTGTATAAGAAGCAAGTTTTCTTCGTGTTCAACTAGTTGATGCTAAGTTTAATAACTTTCAAGTTGGATAAATTTCACCTCAAAGACTCATGACTTGCCACCTACAGGTAAGTTCTTTAATTTCTTTAAATGCCACTTAACACCTTCCGTCCACCTTGATGTAACAAGGGGATTTTTGAAACCTATAAATCGAATACTTTAAGCATGATCCAGATACTTAGATCTTAGATCCTTTCTTCTTTCTAATGTTCTACCACACCGTTTCCTGAAAAGTCACATTCACAAATTCCCTTCAAACATTATTGTGGCCAGGCTTTTGTTGTTGGTCTTTTTTTTTGGGGGGGGGGGTTGTTTGTTTGTTTGTTTGTTTTCACTTCTAGAAAACACGACTGGGTGAAGCAGGCAGCAGTGGCACACACCTTTAACCCTAGCAGTCAGGGACAGAAACAGGTGGATCTTTGAGTTTGAGGCCAACCTGGTCTACAAAGCCAGTTCCATGGCAGCCAGGGCTACACAACAGAGAAACCTTGTCTCAGAAGCAAGCAAAAAGCAAGCAAGCAAACAAACAAGCACATGGCTCGAGAAAGAAAAGTAATTAGGTGTTTAATACGTATTTAATAAAAGCAAGTAAATAACTAAATCTTGTACTTTAAAAATATATATCCATCTTGCGCTTTTCCTTCTAAGTTAAAATCTGGGAGATACAAGACAGGTTTGATGGTACACACTTTTGTTCCAGCACTTGAGAGCAGGGGCAGGTCAGATTTCTGAGTTTGGGGCCATCTTCATCTACAGAGTGAGTTCCAGGATATCTAGAATCTACATAGAGTAACAACAACAGACCAGAACAAAAACAAAAGAGCTAAACAGATATAACTATTGAGATGCAAAATATACTTTTTAAAAAAACCAACATTTGGGGCTGGAGAGATGATTCAATGGGGAAGAGCACTAGATGTTCTTCCAGAGGGCTCAGGTTCGATTCCTAGCACCCCACATGCTGGCTCACATCATCTCTAACTCCAATTCTAGGGGATCTGATATTTGAGGGAATTAGGCATACCCATGGTTCCCAGATAAATATTCAGGCCTAAGTACTTATACATACAAAATAATTAGATAATTTTATATTTAAAATGAACCTTCATTCCAGTGTGGTAGCACAAAGCAGACAAACGCAATAAAATAATAAAAGATCATGTCAGTAATCCAATGATAATATAATGCTTGTTTATACACATGGTTAAAAATAGGTAGTGAGTTATTTGCAACTTAATATGCTGGTACAGATATGCTCTCGGCAAGACTTTTCCTTAGTTTCATAAGCCAGAGTTGCAGTTCCTAGCACACATCACGGCACGAGTAGCAGCAAGGCAGGCCCCAAGTGGGTGTGCGGCATGTGCTGGGTGTTGGCATATGTGTGGGGTGAGGGAAAATATTTAAGGGGCAGAGGAATCTAGAAGGTATACCTCATCAGTACGGAGAAAATAGCTTCATACTAACAGTTTGTAAAAAGAGTAAGGATGAAGGATGCTATTTCTGTCCTAACTCCTTAACATACTGAATAAGTACTTCACACTTATGCTCGAGCATATTACAGAATTTTAACAAAAAACATATGACTCACATTTCCACAGAAGCTAATCTTAAGACACGGAGTAGACTGAGCGAAGCAGCACCCTGTTTCACTAGACAAAGGCTCAAGTCTACCTCGATCTTGACGCTGGAGGAGAAGAAAAGCGTTTAACTCAAAACACAAGTTGGATTTGGGCAAGGAAAGTGTGACACAGATCCGCCACACTTGTATCCTACATTTTTTTCCCCTTTACTTCACAAGAATTCCAAGAGGAAGTAAGCTACGGCTGCCTGAAATACTGTTGCGAGCCATACCAAGCCCAAAGTTAAAAAATTAGTAATAGAAGCCAACTAAATTCGCAACTAAAAATTCCTAAATGTTTTCATTGCATTACTGTCTACTCTAAAGTATGCTCGAAGTGATCATCTCTGGGGACTGTTTCTTCTGTACACAAGGTAACGAAAGAGGAAGAAGAGAAAGACTGGGGAAGGGGAGAAAATGTGTACCAAAGACCAATAAAAGACTTTCGCGAAGAATGAGCACGTCGATTTTATTGGCGATAGCTGAAGCGACTCTATCAGTTCTCTGCACATTAATAGACCAGTTGCCATTGCGGTCTCCAAAGCCTTGCTTTAAAAGGACACTGTGCGCACTCCAAGCTATTGGCTTTTTCTAGCTTCCTCTCCAAAGCTGCTCTCTAATACTTTGCCTGATGCGACATAGCAGCACTCTGGGAAAGAAATTCATAAAAGTATTCATCGCAACCAAAAATGTCACAGAATCGATGCCCCAGTTTTCAACATTAATATGTGTTCTTAAGCACCAGAGCCTTGGGGAAGAGCGGTTTTACATACAGCCTGTCTCTGCTTTATGCCGATTTTCCACGTTTAAATAAAAGAGTACTTGCCACTTTAGAAATGGTGAACGTTTAAAAAAAAAAAATCCAGTTTAGCTGCAGGCAAATAAAAACCCTCTTCTTCTTACAAGCTAGCTGTCTGTTGAGTTTTCTTTTAAAGCCAAGCGGGGGAGGAGTGGGAAAATTACAAATGAAACAAATGTCAAGTATTAAAGGGGTTAATATTTAATTAAAACCAGTTCTATCCACTGTAACAATGACCTGGAGCCAAACAAGGCGGAAGATGTATGACTCATACTTTCTGCCCGTGAATGAGACAGCTGATCTCCTCAGCATTTCCTCAAGACAAGCAGGCAGAACTGGATTTCTGCCTCCATTCACAAAAACACAGTCCAGCATGAACCATGTGGCCCAACCGCAATCTTTTCATGTCACACCCTTCCAGAGAACCGAAGCAAGGAAGCTGAACTTGCAGGGTAAACACGCCAAGTTTACTGCTCTTTCTCAAACAGACCCACTGTGAACCACGTTAAAATATGTGACACACACACGTATACATAAAGAGAGGAGCGTGGGAGGGAGAGAAGGAAAGATATGTATACACACATATTAAATCATCTTACTTTCCAGCGCACCTTGTTCCAAAAACATGGATATACAAAACTTAAGAAAGTATGTAGAAAATAAGGAGAGGTTAATGGGAAGAAGGGAGAAAGAAGAATAAGAAGGGGGGAGGGGAGAAGGGGGTGGGGAGAAGAAAGGACCACTAAACATTCTAGGGTGTCCCTCGGTGACCGAGCCCTTGATGAACATGTGGGAAGCCCTAAGTTTGATTCCCTGGAGGAGAACAAATACGAGTAATAAATTAAATAAATGGCCTTTCTTCCTTGCCTAACATGCAAATTTTGAGTCATAAGAGTGTAAGAGATCATTGTTGAGGTTCATAGCATGCGGATCAAAGTTTAGAAACGAATGTACCTGAAGAAATGAACAATTTATTTTAAGTAAAACAAGAAGAAAAGCGACCTCTGCGCTGTGGTACCTCTTCTAATCCTAAAATGAGGCTTCAGTCCACGGAACAAAATGATCATGAGTTCCCTAAGCCTGGTTTTATAGACCACATCCGGTTTTCACATTAAAATGGTTGCAGAGTAAAAGCACTAATTAGTGCAGAAATATAAACATATTTAAGCAGAAAGGGAAGGGGGACTTCCCTAGACAGAGAGGACTTTAATGCTTGAACACTCTGCATGTGCACTCAAAGCAGGAAAACCGGAAGGTCTCAAACAGCTTCAATGTCGAACTAGACTGACCTGCAGTGACTTGAAAACTTGAAAAGGAAGCCCAGAGAGCCAACCAACCAGCAGTTCGCAGCCAGATTGTTGTCTGCTTTAGTGCTACAGAGGTCTGCCTCTATGATTATTTCTATTATTTTTAATTACAAAGTTGTACATAAATCAAAGAAATAAAGTTGCAATATAACATACAAGATATTAGTCTTTGTAACTCAACTGGAAATGTTCAGCAACATCTCACCAACATAGGTCAGCATTTTCTGAGAAAGAAAATGGCCCTATATCCAACTCAATCCTATTTTTCTGTAATTTTTCTCTTTTGTAAGTAGAGCATAGATAAGCCACATTTACATTTTTCCAACAGATATTTAGCCATAAAATACATTTGTTCCATTTGTTTGATCTTCTACCATTACTAAAAATTGAGAGTCCTTTCACATCTTACAGAGCTTTCTGGTGCAACAACAACAAAAAAAAAAGTATGGAAGCAGCTACAACTCCTTACAACATACCATACCACCACCACCACCCCCCCCACACACACAAAGACATGCACACCCACACACCCACACACACACCGAGAATCATCTACCACCCAATTCCAAGGACCTATATGTTCATCCTTAATGCTCAATTATCAGATCCTGTTTCATAGAACCACACACAAAGTACCACAATTTTAAATCCTGAGCCAAATAAGAAAAAGAAAGAAAAGCAAAACTAAGGCCAATGCTGTCATCTATTTTCCTTTTAAAGTAGGGTATGTGGACAAGAAAAACAAGTCTCATAAGCACCGTGTGTAGTGGAGGCCACATGTAAAGAATAAAAACAGCTCACCTTGAGTGTAAATGCTGTATCAGAAGCAAACTTAGGAAACCCTATTAGTGTCTCTATTTCTAGACCAACCTGAGTATTATTTGACAACTTCATAAAACCAATAGGCAATCTCTTTATTTGTATGAGATAACAGAAACATTTGATATAGAACCTTGTTCTTGATATTAAAACTTCAAAGTTATAGCTGTGGCTGCACCCTGCAATTTGGCTCCCCGGTGTCACTGAAAGCCTTTTACCCGGGTGGTGGTGAGTCACCACTGGGGACTTTCTCCTCAATCTCATTCATAACAGAGGACCTCAGGACACCCAGACCACAACAAAATAAGACAAAAGTAGTTCTGTTTCACATGAGACATATACTGCAACATACTAATTTCCTATACATTGTATTATTAGGTAACTTGATTAGATATGTTCAGAAAAGTGCATTGCTTTCTTGACTTAGTTTCTATTTCTGCCCCTGCCCCCCCCAAACACACATACAAGAAGTTTTGAGACTACTTACTACAGCTTTTCAAAAACAAGTTAAGAACACAAAGTTGCTATAATGATGATAGGAGTGACATTTGAACAAGTTATTTCAAAGGATCAAATAATTCCAATGGTCTGTCAGTAGCTATCTAAGTGAAAGGATTGAGAATCGATAAAGAATTGTCTATAGTGAAGTTCAATATAAAGTAGCTATGGTAACATTTAAAATATAAGCATAGTCTCTATTCCTTTTAAATGGTATTGTGGTCATTGAAAACATTAGCTTTATAATTTCCCTCAGGATGTGATTATTTTAAGTTGTGGTATATTTGTTACAAGCCTGAAAATTGCAGCATTATTGCTTGGAAAGTGCTTCTAATGTGAAGTTACATTTTACAGACAATTTTTAGATCTCTGTATGGAGATAAAGTTGCAGGGAAAAATGCAATTATATTTTTACAGAAGACTATATGAATTCTATCCTTATCCTCCAACAGTCCTGCCTGTTCGATCTCAACTGCCATTTGCAAATAAAACACATTTTAAGATACACAGTCATTTACTCATAAGAAATCAATGTGTTGTACTGGGTATAGTTTATAAAAATTCTTGCAAGCAAAAAACATATTAAAAATTCCAAGAAGCATCATTTCTATTTAAGGACTTTGGGAAATGTTTTCAATATGATTATCATATGACACAATTTAGCAAACTTGATTCTTATGTCTAAAAAACATTTTTGGACCTGTTGGCTTCCCAGAGGGATCCTAACTCAGGGGAGAAACTTGGTTAATTGTCAGTGGTCTCCTTTTAAAAGATCAAAATGCCTTAAAATTCCATGGTTACTTTCTTGGCTATGGAACATTAAGAAAAGAAATATGTAATAGTTTATCCTTTGCTAGTTTAGTAATCCATTAATTTCTGCTTATCCAGAAGAACACAAATGAACAAAACTAGTGACAAATTAACCAGTTAATTTTTGCAACCTCTTAACTAATATTAGTCAAGTCAGAGGATAAGCCAAATTAGAATATCTGTACACAATAATTATATTTAATTGCTAAGGACCAAAACTAAATGTCTAGTCCACTAACATTAAAAAAAAAAAAACCCTCTTACTATTAGATTTTAAAAATTATATTCATAAATTTTGCTTATATCATAACTATATAAATTCATGTATCTATTTTGAAAATGTTTATAATATTCTAAAATGCAGTTTGTAAATAGTACACCTGGTATTCAGTAAAGAAAAGCCCTCAAGATTAATTCCTGTATTTAATTAAGCTTATGAATTCTTTTCTAAGTAAAAGCATGTTCCTTCAAATACATTAGTCCTTATCTAGGTTTACTTTATGTAAAGATAAGCCTTCAGCGTTGATTTGCAAGTAATGAAGAGATAAGAATATTCCATACTATTTTAAATGATAAACTCAAACTCAGATAAATTATTCAAGTCTCCTATCTGGGCCATAAGACTCAAATAAATCAGGTGCAAAGTAAAAAAATAAAAGAAAGAAAATATACTAAAAATGATAAAAGTCTGCCACAGATCCACATTTTAAAATTCCAGAAACAGCTGTTATGCACATCTAAAATCTGCCAACCAGGGCTCTCACTTGGATTCAGTTTTCAAATTTAAATATCTTTAAGAACCAATAAACCTTCCACAACAATTAGGTAAGTATAGCAACTTATTTTGGGTAAGAGAGTAAATACTTGAATAAACAAAATGCCACATAACCTTCAATTTGGGAAAAAAAAAGACAATTAAAAATTAACATAAGAGCCTCTGCAAATTTTAATGAGAAAGTTATCTGCATATATGGTTTATATTGCAATACTAAATAATGTATTACAGTAAGTTTCATTTAGAGACAAGCAAAAATGACCTTAAATTTAAATAAAACTTTCTCTTATACTTACTATTCATTAACATATAAATACAACTCCCTTTCAAAGGATAATTAAGAGCTATTTAACTTAAATGATTTTGAATTCTTTAAGGTAGTTCAAGCCTTGTGAAGAATTAGAATTATCAGCAAGACAAAGAAACTTGTTTACATTCTAACAGCAACTTGACCAACTGACTACAAGATCCAGACTAAAAACTCCACAGTCTACCTCAAAGCAGCTAGAGAGGCACAGGGTTCCTTTTGGAGACCCTCCCTCTCCATTGAACCATCTTAAAATCTTTTACCAGAATTAGAGTCCCCACGGAAAGTAAGCATGCAAATAACAAAACATACTAAATGTTTAAATATCAGCAACTTTCTCATTCCCCCTACAGATTCCTGCACGAGCACACACGCGCGTGTGCACACACACACACACACACACACACACTGAGCTTGTGAAATAATATGAATAATGTTTCACAAATATCCAAAAGAAAAAATTTAAATAGTAAATAACCAATAAACACCTTGCACCTTAAGCATATTTGAGTATGTGTCAAGCTTTTCTGAAGCCTCATCTCATTGTTCCTATAAACAAAGTTGCACACAATAAAAGATATAATAGGTTGCAGCATAAAATTTTTAAAAATCCAAAATGCTATTAAATGTCTCCACATTAAATCCTAATTAAAGTCACAAGACATCAAAAGTCAAACTTCAACAAACATTACATGCATCATAACACATGAAACATTTTTAAAAACCTTCAAATCCCCTTAAAAGATTTATTTTAAACACACAGATTTCTTAACTGAGGCATACACACCTAACGTTCTGTGCTGTGAACAAGGAGGAAAGAAGACACCTGCACTTAAATCTTGAAGCATCCCGTCCTGATGAGCCGAGGGAAACTAATTTCTGCCATCAGAAAAGTCCTTCAGCAGAGCACCACACAATCACATGCGCTGCTCTAAGGGAAACAGCAAGCCAGCCGGTTCTGGCTTGAGGTCTCTCGAGGTACAATAATATAAACCTGATCAATTGCAATTAAAATCTGAACAGAGGCTTAGAACCTGAAGTCTTGGTGCATTAGTTCTTGCCAAAAGCAGATGTGATTGTGAGCTGGAAGCAATTTCTCCTGGTAATTTGTGATGACACTGGGTAGTACAGCCCCAGAGTCCCCAAAGACAAACTCATCAGAGGCTCTAATGTATGCATGACACATGAGGTGGCTCTTTTAGAGCTCAATTAATTGGGTTGAACATTTAAGACAGCAAGTTCAGGGCTCCCCCCACCCCCTTCTAGAGTTGCTTTTCCCCTTTAAAGACAGTTTTGCCTCTTACCTTCAGCAAGCCATGTCTCTTGTAACTGACTCAGATCTTGAAAGAGTTCTAAAGAAGCAAGTCAAACACACAAGCATGAGACAGTCTGCGGGCTTCCTTAAATGAAAATGTTTGTCATGACGCTGCCATTCAATATGATCTCAATTTAGGGAGCGTCAGCTGAACATAGGATTCATATCTCAAGTATCTCAACAATCCTGCTTACTTATGCCATTAATTAAGGGACACTTTAAGAGATTTCTTTAGGCCACTAAATAATATTATATTTAGGCAACTAAATCAGATTACCTTCTTTTATCTTTTTTTTTCTTTTTCAAAAAAATTAAGAAGCTCAGGAAAAGAAAAACACATATACTGAAATTCACTAAGATAGTCTATGTACAGAAACCTTTCCTAAGAAATTTGACTCTTGCTAAAATAGAAGTGGGGTAACTATTAGAAAGACAGAACATGTACTTGTTAGTTTTATGTACAAAATACCAAGAGAAGAGTTAACTCCCAAGTTACATTTTCCAGCCAAATAGCTCAACACTAACACAGGCTGCAACTTCAAACACAAGCATTTCAAGAAAATTTTTTACTTTAGTAGATCTATGAAAGTCAAAGACATTAGTGCCCTGCTTTGGTTTAATACCAATTCCAAATTATATTCTGCCATTTGGTGGGTAGGAAGAAAAGTATCTAAGGAGAATGAAAATTTGATGAAGTTTTAGAAATTCAGTCCACTTAATTTAAATTCAATGTGAACTTTAGTAATTAAGTCTAAGTTTCTTCAATCCATAATGAGTGGCCCCACGGGACTGAAATAATTCGTAATATATTGACCTCCTAACAACAGTTTGTAGGAAGAAGCTATAGCCTAATTTGCTAAATAATATAATAAGTATTCAATAAGCCTTAAGTTTGATCTAGTGAGCATGTTAAGGCCTATCAACAAATATTATGACTTCAAACTACAGTCATCAAACTCATAAAATTTCAACAATAGTGTTTGGCTTCATTTATATTGTTTAACTTGTAATAAAGTTGAAAGAAAAACCTAAGCAGTGGGCATAGCTGCTTACTTGATAGCAGGGTGTTACAGTTTGAAACTGTTATCTCAGTATAGGGCATTAGCTGCCAAGTGGGTAAGAATGAACACAAAATACTCTTTAAAGTAAGAAGGTCACTGTTGCGTGTTTATTTTCCTCTCATTAATTTTGTGACAAGACCATAAAATAGTCTCCGAGGCAAACCCACTGTGTGAGTGGTTGCCTGGGTCGCCCATGTCTCAAAATCTACTATGTTTTAGATGAGATTGAGATGGAACCCTTGCGATGGTAGAGAGTAACAGTAAAAAAGAGATGTTCAGCTCAGAATCACACCTCACCTTCTGAATCATGAGCCAGATCTCTGTTAATGAATTTTCTTTTCCTGACATTTGTTGGTTTCTCGGAACAGTTTCTCCCACGCTGACTCTACAAGGGGAAAGATAAAATCCTTTAAATAATATAAATCTCAGATGTCACGCATTTAAAAAAAAAAAACATGCATATATAACTTAAACCTACTGGATCCTCTCTGTAAGTAGAAAAACAAAACAAAACAAAACAAAACAAAACAAAACACCAAAAAGTTCATAGGAGAGCTCCAACATGTATTGTCTGACTTTGACAGTGAAAGCTCAGACTGAGTTCCACAGCCAAGGAGAGGAGTTGCTTCCCAGAGCATGTCCTAACACTCCTGTTTATCCTCATCCTGGTTACACGTAATCTCAGCATCAAAACATTAAACTAAAACACTTAACGTTTTTTTTTTCCTGAATCAACTCCAGATTAAAACTGTGAATTCCATTCTCTCAGACAGCACCCCCACCCGCAGTAAGATTAGAAGCCAAAGGAAAACTGGGAAAAGTGAGAAAATGGGGGGAGGAACCCCCCCAAGACACCCCATGTAAACACAAAATTGTCAGCATTTGTCTCAACTTCGTTCTTTTCAATGTGGCATATAAACGCAGCCACAAACTTTGAGTGCAGCTGCTGCTGCCCTCCGTCTCCTCTCGCACTCATCGTGGACACATTAACCAGAAGAAGGGATCTTAAAACAAAACTGTGCCTTATCCGAACCACTCAAAGGTAAGCTCATTTTGTAGACAGGGCTTCTAGAAGCAGAGTCGCCCTACAGTGGCAACAAAGCAGATAAAGTATTTGCAGTTGCAGTCCCAACCCCCTGCCCCCTCCCTTCCCATCTCTGGCTCTCCCCACCCCCGTCCGAGTCAAGTTTATAAACAGCAACTTTCGAACTGATCACTCACGTTGGTGACCACGTAAGGCACTTGCTGGTCATAAAATCCATCCATTCTGCTCCTCTTCGCAAATATTAGCTCAGTGTTTTATATTTTGAGCATTTAGCTGGAGATTTCTTCGGGATCTGGACTTCTATCAACCTAGAGGGGAACAAGATGGCTTTTAGGCTTTAAAAAAAATCATGAATGAAGCTTTTGCATTTGCATAGCTAATTACCCTCGACAGCCCCATTCACAAAAAATAACCCTCCCCTACGCCGCCTTCTTCACCTGGATCCAAAGAGAGCCAAGAGAGTTCACAATTTACATACTTTCGGTCGTATCAAAAATCCTAACAAGAGGCAATGTATTTATTTACACTCCGGATGTTCCCTGCTCGGTCAGTGTATCCCAGGCAGCGCTGATTCGCAAACGTGTGCAAAACTAGCAATGGCGATCAACGAGACTTGCTTTTCACCTAACGGGACTAAAGAGACGGAGACACCTCTTTCATAAGAATAGTTTTTTGCAACCCACAACCATGCAATTATCTGGAGAGACATAAAAAGTTGTTGGAAATACCCACCTGAAGGCCACGCTAGGCGATCGGCTGCAAAAAATTCCCTCCAAATTTAATAAAAACATTAATTATTGCCCAGCACTTCCCCTTGGAAGCCGAAAGCGCCTCTGACAGAGCTGAATTCGGTGGTTTTTCCTCTACTTCTCCTCCAGGGGCCTCCAATCCAAACTGATGGATCGCTGCCTCCCATTGGCTCCACGTCTCTTTCACAAGATCAGATTTCGGGCTGTCAATCAGGCAGCTTTCGGCCCCTTCCCTCGGGTCTCCCGCGCCCCTAAACCTACAGGACTACTCTGGGAGAAGTCGCAGGGTCCGCACCCAGGAAAAGCCACCGAGGAAATCTACTTCCTTCCTAACTCGCTGTGTTTGTTAAGACCGGAGGGATACTGAAACCTAGTGTGCCGAGTCAACCAGTTCTCATTCCTAGCGTTGTTTGGTCCATTATTAGGCCGATGTCCTTAAAGCACTGTCCTGGAGGTTCGGGTACAGATTGAGTGTCCACAATCCCTTTTCTCTACCTTTGACCCGGGGTCCACCCTCCACGTGCTCCAGCCTTGCTCCCCAGCAGCTTTCGGTCCAAGCTATTTTTTTTCATTTTTTTTTCAACACTAATCACCACGGTAAAAGGGGGCTTATAAGATTTTTTTTAAATACATCTTCAACAAAAATGATCTCCTTTCGTCCGTTGGACAAGAAAATATTGTAAGGAAAGCAAGAGAGAGAAGCTGCTTCACAGGAGAGGTGGCGCTGGAAGAGAGGATCCGGAGGAGAACGTAGCAGTGTGGGCGAGGAAAGTATAAAAATCAGATTCACCCTGGAGAGTGCTGAGAGGAAATAAACCTCCAGTGGCCACAGAGGGGTGGGGGAGGACTTGGTAGTTCAGATGGGCCCCCTCCCGTCCCCCGTCCCCCATCCCCTGTCCCTGCCGTTTCCGGAGCTTTTGTTATGTATACAGAGAGGCAGAGGGTGTCACTTACTGTACTTGAGGATTTCACTTCCTCCACCAAGAAGTGGGGGGAGAGCCGGGAGAGCTCCGGTTACAAGGACAATGATGGGACGTTTGGAAGCTAGAACGCCTCCGAAGCTGCCTGCCCACAGGGCTTAGTTCTGATGTGTCCCCTTTGCAGCCGCTGCCCTACCGAGAATTGGAGGCCAGGGAGGAGCGGGGCGGAGGCTTCACCGTGCTAAAAGTCACTTGAGACCCTGGCGGGGACCAGAGTTGGGAACTAAAAGACTTTTCCAGCAGCTGTTTAGCTCCGTTGGAGCAATGTGCTGCGGATCTCAATTTCTAGTTGAAAGTTTCTTTCCTTAAATGGAACATGGTGGAAACATCAAAATGAGAGCAGAGCGTGCGCGCCTGGCACTCCAGACCCGCCGAGAAAGAGCGTGATTGAAGACAAACCACACTGCGCTTCATCATGGGGAAAGTGTAGTCTCCCAGGGCACACACAAAGCTTGCCCTGACACTAGTCTGTGCGCCGCGCGCGATCACTTTGAGAGAGGACAGTATCAGACAGCGTGGGTACCCCGCCAGTCAGCAAACCTCAGACAAGGCGGTAACAGTTTCCAAAGCCTTTCTGTGAGGCCGGAGCTGGACAGGTATCCAGAGCAACCGGGAGAGGGCGGAGCTTCTTGAAAGGCCCGGGGAGCCTGTCCCTGAGGCCAATGAGGAACCGTGGATTTCCAGTCCATTGTTGTTTATTGCTGACCCCGCAGCGCTCCGCCAGCGGATTGGATGGTTTCGAGCAGGGGGCGTTGCCCATACCCCCCCCTTCCACCTTTCGGCTCCATTCACAAAATCCCGAGCTCTCTGGGTCACGTGGTTGGGGGCGTGGCGGGACAAGGAAAAAAAAAAAAGATACAACAAAGGCCCAAGTTCCCCAAACCACAAAAGTTTTTTTGTTGTTGCTGTTTTGCGGGTGCGCGCGCGAGTGCGCGCGGGTGTCTGAGTGTGTTCCTTTCGTTGCTTTCCCCCTATGCACACTTGGTACCATTGACTGTAGAGCAGGGGAGGTACCTTTCTGTGGAAGAGCAGTTGAGAGAGAGGAAGTAAGCCTAGGCTAAAGTAACTCTCACTGTGTGTAATTCCCGGGTGCTCTGACTAAGAGAAAATCCTGAAAAGGAGAGAATTATGAGTGTAAAGACAGCTTAGAACTAGTAACTTTTCCTTGCTCTTTAGCACGTGGCTGTTTAAATGTGCGAGTCGTCTCGCTGTGTAGAAACTATTCAGCATTCTCCTCTAATGTTCTGTAGCTCTCATTTCTACTTTTGATTTATCCCAGTGTCATTTTTCTCCCCAGCTTCTTTTAGTGTACGTTTTCACACATTGCCAATTTTTAGGTTCCCAAAGTCCAACATCCCTAGACGGGACTCTTCTTTTAGGGTGGTCTATCATACTGCAGACTCTCCACATTTCTCCTTTGCAGTTCTTCAGATGAACGCCTACCTGTTAACCATTTGACTCCCACAGTAATTGAAAGTTAAGTTCTTATGTGACTATGCAGCCTTTCTCTACAACTCTTCGGAGAAGTCTAAAATGTTGAGTGAAGTATGAGGCTTTCGCCACCGGACATTTGAAAAAACGCCCCTTCTCCTCTTGGTCCATGGTCTCTTTCTCTGCCCTCATAGTGAGATGTTTTCACCATCCCTGTTCAGCTCCTGGCTCCTTAGTGAAACACTAGCTTCTAGCCCAATGCCTAGTTATGGTCTACCCTTGGCACTGAGGAAAAGAACAATAAATTCAGTAGCAGAACTGAAGGAAAGCGTTGAGAAATTAATTTTCAGTTGTGTTACATTCCATGGAAATGTCCACTGAAGCAGCTATATGAACAAGAAGAGGTGTTCAGAAGTTGCACAAAGTTTCCAGCACTTTTTGAGAATGTCTTTTTAAATCAGTTTAGTACATTCCAGTCCTTCTTGAATGGAAAATTTCATTTTGGCAAGATTTCAGACATAGACTGGCAGCTCCGAGGCCAAGAGGCTTTGACATTTATTTACTTGTATTTTGAAATACCATCTGGGTTTTGAAATAAGAGCCTTGAGTCTTAAGAGAACAACACCACACACACACACACACACACACACACACACACACCAGTCCCCTTTTTGTTGTTTTAAAGTTTGGAAACTTTTTTAACTTGCATATAAAACTATTTAAAGCTTTATAGTTCCTTTGCTACTATTTTATGAAGTAAAATAATATACATTAGTGGTTTGTCTGTAGTTGACTTATGGTACTGAAAATTCACTGGATTTCTAAAAGTGGTTTGAGAAAAACTACAAACTATCACGGTCCTACTTTTTTAAAAACAATGCTTAATATAGCATGCAAAACTTGATGCCACAGGGAAGAGAAATCCTGGGGAAGGGGAAGGGGGGAGGAGCACCCTCTCAGAGGTGATGGGGACTGGATAATGAGGTAAAGAAATCTGGAGCTGGGCTTGGTGGCACACACCTGTAATCCCAGCACTTGGGAGGCAGAGGCAGGTGGATTTCTGAGTTCGAGGCCAGCCTGGTCTACAGAGTGAGTTCCAGGACAGCCAGGGCTACACAGAGAAACCCTGTCTCGAAAAACCAAACAAAAACAAAACAAGAAATCTGGAAGGGGGGACCAAGAAGGGGAGCAACACTTGGGATATAAATAAATAAAATAATTAATTAAAATTATTTTTATGCCTAAATAAGACTCGTATTCTAATAAAATTGCAGGTAAATTAAAATACAAAAAATAAATAGCAGTCAAGGTACCTACACCTTAGTTTCAGAACTTAGGAGTCAGAGGCAGGAGAATGGTTGTAAGTTTGAGTCTAGCCTAGTCTATGCAGCAAGTTCCAGCCAAGTATACAGAAACACACACACACACACACACACACACACACACACACACCCTCCTCTGAGGTAGAAAAATAGTAAGTAAAATAAAATTACAAATATGAATAAAGTAAAAAGAAATTTTCTCAAATTATCATCATCATTATTGTTATTATTATTATTATTATTATTATTATTATTATTAAGCGAACTAGCAGTTTTTAAAATTCATTTTACCAAAAGACTATATAAGAGAATTATTGATGACCTAGTTTTTGCATGGGACTACATTAAATAGATCAGAATAAGATACACCATTATATAGGATAGTACACAATGTGAAAATTATGGAAGGAAAAACCATGGTGTCTCCTCTGCATGCTGAAAGATAACTGATAACCTCAAGAGGATGTCCTTGACAAGCAACTCGGGAATGTGGGGTGAGGATTAAGACTGTCAGAGAAAGATGCAGGAGAAGACATCCTCCTGCATCCAATGCTACTGTCACCTACTGAAAGTCTGTCAACCATGACGTCAGAAAATAGTTTCTAATGCCCAGACCTCGGATGTCAGTGCGAAGGAAGCCACATATACTGCATCTTAAACTGCTACTCTGTGGAACATTTTGAAGGTAACTGCTCATTACCCCCTGGTCCTTAAACTGTGAACTTGAACTATCTATTAAACCATAAAGTCGGAGCCAATAATCCTGACCTGAAAAATTCCACAAAAGCCACAGTACTACATGTTAGAATAAAAACTCTACATGTAATAAAATCCCATCCATAAAGTGGTGGGTTTAATGAAGTATAATGCTTTGAAATTCAAATGTAATTATGCACCTCTCCCCCTTTCCCCAGTATGTGATTTTCCTGGTTCTCAAATGAGATTACATAATAAAGTCATTAAAAATTCAGGCTCCTAGATGTGTCCACAGTCCTCTGCCCTGGGTTTGAGCTAGGGTGCAGGGATCTGAACCCTGGACTAATTTCTTCTGTAGACTGTAATGGAAGTTCTCAGTATGCTAGTGAGATACATTTTGGCCTACAAATTGACTTTAACAGCGCATTCACAGAAAACATTTAAAATTCAAATTATGCCCAATAACCTGTACCTGTATCCCTACAAAAAAGTGGAAGAATCTGGTAACGCTGGGCCAGAATTCCCATATAGCAAATACTGTTGTTTTCCAAAAGAAAAGACTTAATTTGGAAAGGAAATTGCTAGCGGGAAGTGTTGTTGAAAGCGACTCACATTCCTTGTGTAGCATGGGACATGGGCTCTCAGTTCTGCCTTTGTGCATTTTTTTTCAATTTCTATTTTTCTTGTTTCCATCATCTCCTGTACTTCTGTACAGACTTTGATGTGCCACCCATGAATTTCTCTCTGTCTGTGCATGTCTGTATTTGCTCTTGTCTTTGTGACTTACTTCTAAAAGAAGTAGCAAAGAAAACAAACCAGGAAACACAATCTATGGTACTATATATTTTGTTTTTGACAGCAGAGAGGGTGTGAGTAAAGACAGATGTATCTATGTACAGTATACATATTCTCAGATTTTTTTTCTAGGTCTAGTACTGAACACCATGGGAACATTAGAGAGATCCACACTATTTGCTTTCTAAGGGGTATTTCTCTGAGCTTCGTGTTCTGTGTTAAAGTTGGTCACCATCTACCCTCTGACAAACTCTTCAGAGCTCTAATGTTCTCAGTGACAGACATAACCAATGGTTTTGAGAATATTGTCAGGTGAATGAGTTAATCAATAGATGGTATGTTTCTGAATGGCTTCCGCCAAAACATACCCGCCTCTACTAGTTCACTTTCTATTGTTGGGATCAAGACCATGACCTAAAGCAACTTGGTGTGGTTTTGGTGGTAGGGGTAGGGGCTGGAGGGATGTTGGCTCATTGTGGATTTTGCTGAGTGCTAGTAGTTTGGTTGCTTCTCTAACCCACATGACAGGTCACAACTGTCTGTAACTCCATTTCCAGGGAATCCATTGCCTGGGGGCACTAAGCATGCAGGTGGGAGACTTGCATGCAGACCAAACACTGATAAAGGTAAATAAGTTCAAGCAAACAAACTTTGCAAAAGCACTTGAGGAGGAAAGCATTTACTTGTCTTACGCATTCCTACCACAGATCACCCGTCCACCATGATGGAAGTCAGGGCAGGAACTCAAAACGGGAATGAGAAGAGGTTCCGTTATAATCACGGCTACACAGAAAATAAATAAAATAAAATAAAATAAAATAAAATAAAATAAAATAAAATAAAATAAAATAAAATAAAATAAAATAATAAAATAAAATAAAATATGGAGAAGAGGAAGAGGATGAAGGAGGAAGAAGAAGAGAGGTGGAAGGTGGTGGTTGTGATAATGCCTTAGTAGGAGGCTTTTGGGTAATAATATATGAAACTCCAGGTTTCAACTGTAAGACTGAAAGTAAAATTCACTATGTACATTAAACACATCTTTTTGTAGTTTTTTTGTTTTGTTTTGTTTTGTTTTGTTTTTCGAGACAGGGTTTCTCTGTGTAGCCCTGGCTGGCCTGGAACTCACTCTGTAGGCCAGGCTGGCCTCGAACTCAGAAATCCACCTGCCTCTGCCTCCCAAGTGCTGGGATTAAAGGCGTGCGCCACCAACACCCAGCCCTTTTTGTAGTTTTTAAATCTTGCTTCAATAAAGCTGGGACATAAAATTTTGCTCTCATAATTTTAAATGATGATTTCAAAGTGACATAGAAGCCAAATTATTTTTCAAATGTACCAGTAGATCTTTTTGTGGGACAGAAACATACATTCTCTGTGACTTCTAGGCATGTGACATTAATGTGTGTAACAACAAAGTGTCTGAAGATGACTAGGAATCCCAGTTGAGCTAGTGCCTCTTTTGATTTCTTATTTATTAAATGAAAGGGTTATAATAGACTTTCCTGAAACCCCATAAAAGCAATTCTATGATTTTTGTATTCCTAGTAAATGACTTTGCTGAGCACATCAGTTGAGAGGGGAAAAGAAAGCCACATACGCACATGCACATGCACACTACACTGGAGTATGAGAAAAACAGAATTCAAAAAGAATAGACTGGAAGGCAGTATAGCCCAACATTCCAACATAGGCCATATTGTTTCTCTCTGAGTGTCAGTTTCAACATTTGCATATTGAATATACATACTATTTTCTGAAGTTTCTGCTAGGAGGAAATGAACCAACAAACTGAATTGCTTAGCAGAACAGGACTGCCTCACAAGTTCCCATCCATGTACATTTAGAGGGTTTTTTTGTTGTTGTTGTTGTTTTCTTTAACCATACAATACAGATCCCTTCTCTGGGCAAGTTTTCATTAAGATCTGTCCATACACTCTTATGGAGAGTTCGTAGGACTATCCTTGACACAAGAAACACCCTGACTTCCTCTCAAAATTAAAGCAAAGTCCTGGCTCTCAGCCATGCAGGGGCCAACCCTTGGTCTCTAAAGCTGACAAGGGATTGTCTGATGCTCAGACAGAGGACTGACACTTCAGAGTCCTCTCCCTGTCTTTGGTAGTCAGCTGACTTGATGCCTGTCACAGCCTACCCATTATCTTGAAGTGAAGATCTCCTTTCTGAGTTCAAAAGTCTGACACAACAGGAGACTTGGTTGCAAGAAAGTAAAACATAATAGTGTTCCAAAACCAAACAGTTTCTAAAAGGAGCCAAAGAGTGACCATGTGTCCATCACTTCCTTAAACCCCAGAAAGTGTCCCTTGAATAAGGGTCACCAATGATATTTAAGTCAGCGTCTTGATATTTGAAGAACAATGTGGCTTTGAACTTTGTAATAGTGATTTTACTTCTTTGTGATCTTCCTGAATTCCCTTTTATATTTAAAATGTTCCTTTTGTCCTGAGTTTCTTCTCAAGCTTAAAAATAGCCGTTTGACTACAGGCATTTCATGTGAGCACATCAAAGAAAGCTACAAATCTTCCTTGTATCTGTGTGGCACTCACTAAATAAAACTCGGGGTTTTGTTCTCTTTGCTATGATGGTATCAAATGTCAGTGTTCGTTGGTTTATCTTGTATAATTGGGAACAGCATCATTTACTTAGAAAATGGTTGTTGATGAATGGATTCTTATCTTTCTTAGGGAAACTTTACATGTGACACTTGTGACACCTTTTGCACTAATAAAGGAGGGCAGTATTATCAAAAAGGTCTTTAAGCAAGAACCCCATTGCTTCAGGTATTTCCACTTCAGGTTAAAACATGGGTAATTTTTTTCCAAGCATGCATATAGCATCGAGCCATTTTTATTGACATCTAGTTGTATCTGTCTCCCTCCCCTTTCTTGTCACCCTTTCTACCTCTCCCTCCTCCAAACCTGTCTCTGTCTTTCTTTTTCATCCTCTTTCTTTCATTCATTTTATTTTGTGGAAAGGGCTTTCATGATTTAGGTCAAGTTTGTGCTGAACTCTTTACATAGTAGAAGCTGGCCTTGAACTTGTGATCTTTCTGCCTCCACCTCGAGAGTGCTGAGATAATAGTCATACACCACCATACCCTGTGTTAAACTAATAGTGTTATCAGTTAAATTGGAGGAAAAGGCCACAACATTGATTAAATAGCTATAAAAAGCTCTTGTTCTTTCCTGGTATAATGTGGGATATTTCTTACACATCCATCTTACAGAAAGAAGAAGTATCATTCACTCACCTTATTTGTTATCAGCATTATCAATGCAAGAAATACTCTCATGTTTTTTAACACATTAATCCTCACTTAGTAATAGCCTGTCCATTCAGAATCAAATCTCTAGTCAAAAATACTCTAAGTTATTCTCAAATTTTCTTCCCTTGAAAAGCATGTATTAACTACTTTTGAGTTCTAAGTTAGTTCGAACTATAGATACTTAAACCAATCTACATTCATTATTACCACATTACTTGGACCCAAGAATTCTGAAGCACCTTCTGGTGTCTACATTACTTACTGTGGTATATGTCACCAAATGAGGATCCTAAAGTAAGGAAAGAGACATGAAACAGAAATAGGTGGGGCATGGTGGCACATGCCTGTAATCCCAGCACTTGGCCTGAGTTCAAGGCCAGCGTGGTCTACAGAGTGAGTTCCAGGACAACCAGGACTACACAGAGAAACCCTGTCTCCAAAAAACAGAAGAAAGAAAGAAAGAAAGAAAGAAAGAAAGAAAGAAAGAGAAAGGAAGGAAGGAAGGAAGGAAGAAAGAAAGAAAGAAAGAAAGAAAGAAATAAAGAAAGAAAGAAACAGAAATAGGCCTCTCAGGGGAGCTTCTAGAGGCTCAGTCAGATTTCCCTGTTGAGGAAAAGACAACAGACCTAAAACATACTGGGGGGGGGTCATTTGTGATGAAACCCCCCATTACTTCACCAAATCCCAAATTGTTTGTTCTAAGATGTAAGCTTACTAGGAAAAGATAGCCAGATCTCCACTGCAACAGGAGTCTTTATTGTTCTCATAAGAAAAGTGACCATGAGAGATTCCCAGGACTCAATGAGGGTGACCATAGGTGAAATGTCCAACAGTAGGGAGATGGAACCTGAAGAGACCACCTCTAGGATATAGACAGGACCCTCAGTGGAAGGATGAGGTCACCAACCCTCAGTCAAAATTTTTGACCCAGAATTGTTCCAGTCTAAAAGAAATGCAGGGACAAAAATGGAGCAGAGACTGAAGGAAAGGCCATCCAGTGACTGGATCCATCCCCTGCGGGGAGGGGGAGCACCAAAACTCGACACCATTACCAATGCTATGTTTTGCTTGCAGATAGGAGCCTAGCATTGGTGTCCTCTGAGAGGCTCTACCAGCAGCTGACTGAGACAGATAGATGCAGATACAGCCATTGGACTGATGTTGGGGACTCCTTCAGAAGAGTTAGGGGAAGTATTGAAGGAGGTGAAGGGGATGGATAGCAGCCTCATAGGAAGACCAAGACAAGATCTAACCTGGACACCTGAGAGCTCCCTGAGACTAAGCCACCAACCAAAGAGCATAGGAGGCTGGTCCCAAGTCCCTGGCACATAAGTAGCAGAGGACTGTCTTGTTTGGTCTCAGTGGGAGAAGATACACCTAATCCTGTAGAGACTTGATGATCCAGGGAAGGGAAATGCTGTAGGAAAAGGGAGCCCCTTCTCAGAGGAGAAATGGAGGGGAATGGGGAAAAGAACTCTGGGAGGGGGGAACAAGAAGGAAGCAACATTTGGAATGCAAATACATAAAATAATTAATTAAAAATAATAATAAAGGATAATAAAGGAAGGTAAAACAGGGGGAAAAAGAGGGAAAGTGACCAATCTTTTGACAGGGGCACCACATCTATTACTACTATTTTTTTTTCTGCTTCTAAAAGTTGTCCATGGGTTTCAGCTCATGGATGTCCTTATCCACTTAGGGAAATGTATGTCGTCCAATTCATAATAGTAAATAAAAAGCATCAAGCCTAAATTGGTGGAATTTTGCCCACTAAACTTTTCTAACTCAGACATTCTGTCATGTATTAGCCAAGTCAATCACTAGAGATCTTAACATTTTCAAGGCAAGCTGGAACTTTCTCAATAAATCCTGCTTCTCTTAAACTGATTTAAGTTGTGGGGAAATTTGAGCTGTCTAAGGACGCTAGAAACACTAATGGTCATTTTACAGATTCTTTTTTCCTTTTATTGGATATTTTATTTATTTACATTTCAAATGTTTCCACCTCGGGAACCCTTTATCCCATCCTCCCTGCCCCACTTCTATGAGGGTGTTCACCCACCCACCAAACCATCTACTCCTACCTCACTGTCCTGGCATTTCCCTATACTGGTGCATCAAGCCTTTACAGGAGCAAGAGCCTCTCCTCCCATTGATGTCCAACAAAGCCATCATCTGCTGCATATGCAGCTGGAGCCATGGGTCCCTCCATGTGTACTCTTTGGTTGGTGGTTTAATTCCTAGGAGTTGGGGGGGGTTGGTTGGTTGATATTGGTGTTCTTCCTATGGGTTGCAAACTCCTTCAGCCCCTTAGGTCCATTCTCTAATTCCTCCATTGGGGACCCTGTGCTCAGTCCAATGGGTACCTGTGAGGATCTGCCTCTGAATTTGTCAGGATCTGGCATAGCCTCTCAGGAGACAGCTATATCAGGCTCCTGTCAGCAAGTACTTCTTGGCATCTGCAATAGTGTTTGGGTTTGGTGACTGTATGTGGGATGGATCCCCAGGTGGGGCAGTCTTTACATGGCCTTCCCATCAGTTTCTGCTCCACACTTTGTCTCCGTATTTCCTCCCATGAGTATTTTGTTCCCCCTTCTAAGAACTGAAGCATCCTCACTTTGGTCTTTTTTCTTATTGAGATTCTTAGTGTCACTTTCTCTGAAACCCTTGTCCCCAAACCTTCATCATGTAGTTACTTTTAAATAACATGATTTTCTCTCCTTCTCCATTTCTGTTATCTCCGTCTCCCTCATTCAGGCTGCTTGCTGTCAAGATTTACAGTTTGCCTGCCTGTACTGGCTTGTTTTGTGTCAACTTGACACAAGCTGGAGTTATCACAGAGCAAAGAACTTCAGGTGAGGAAATGTCTCCATGAGATCCAGCTGTAAGGTATTTTCTCAATTAGGGATCAAGGAAGAAGGGCCCCCTGTGGGTGGTGCCATCCTTGGGCTGGTAGTCTTCGGTTCTATAAGAAAGTAAGCTGAACAAGAAGCAAGACAATAAAAACATCCCTCCATGGCCCCTGCATCAGCTCCTGCTTCCTGACCCACTTGAGTTCCAGGTCTAACTTTCTTTAGTGATGAACAACAATGTGCAAGTATAAGCTGAATAAATCCTTTCCTCCCCAACTTGTTTCTTGGTCGTGATATTTGTGCAGGAATAGAAACCCTGACTAAGACAAATTGGTACCAGCATAGTGGGGTATTCCTGTGAAAACATGACAATGTTCTGGGGAGGACAAAGGAAAGACTTTGGAACTTTGTGCAAGAAGACTCATTCGGTGTTAAGAGCTCTGTGGGATGTTGTGCAGGAGCTTGGAAGATAATGTTAGCACAGTGTAGAAGATGGAGGCCTAGCTTTTGAAATTTCAGAGGCAAGATTAAAGAGTCTTATCAGGGCTATTGCTATTTTAATTGTGAAGATTCTGTGATTTTGGTTAGCTGGGGCTGAAGAATCAGCTGTGATTAACAAGATACCAGAACTACTAAAGCAAAAAGTTTGTGTTACTGACACTATTCATTCTAGTTAGCTGGAGCTAAGAAAATAGCAATGATTAAGAAGAAACCACCATCATTGAGGTGAAATCTTCTGAAAGTGTTTTCTGAGAACACAGAAGCTGTGTTCCAGAAATAGCCAAGGTTGTACCTTGTGCTGTGGCTGGACTTGGTAATGTGTATGAGTCACCCAGGTGGTATGTTTTAAGGCATGAAAGGGTCATGAAGAGCAGCTGAGGCTCGGCATTGTGAGAGGCCATGGAAGACCATTGGTGAAGGTGCAGTCTCAATTGCAATTAATGACCCAGAACTGAAGGGGTCATGCAAATGAGTTTAAACTTGGTACCAAGAAGAGAGTCTATGAGAGGCTATTAGTAAAGTCTAGTTAAGTGGAAGACAGCAGTGTTTTGGAGATGCCAGTACCATGAGGTGACCACCAAGAACAGCAGCAGCAGTGGAGTATACAGTCATCTGGAGCCTAGAAGACTGGTGTATGCTACAAAGGGCAGAGCTGGTGAAGTGATCCAAGCCCTTGGAAGAATCCAGAAGATTGAGTGGATCCCAGCTATTGTACTGTTGGAGTTTGATTTTGCTTTTGATTGTGACTGTACCCTGACATTTTTCTCTCTTGAAGTAAGAAAGCATTTTAGTGGAGCCCACAGTTAAGAGACTTTGAACTTTTAAGTCTTTGAATCTTAAAATATATTGGATATTTTAAAGGGTTTGAACTTTTTTTCTATATTCTTTGTTTACATTCCAAAGGCTTTCCGCTTTCCCCGTTCCCCTCTCACCATACGTCCCATAAGTCCTCTTCCCCCTGCCCATTCCCTAATCACCCTCCCTCCCACCATTTCTTGTTCTGGAACTCTCCTACAAAACTAGATCCAGTCTTTTTGGGACCAGGGTCCTCACCGTCCTTCTTCGGAATCTTTTGATTTGCTAATTGTACCTTGAGTATTCAGAGCTTCTGGGCTCATTAATATCCACTTATCAGTGATTGCATTTCATGTGTATTCTTTTGTGACTGGGTTAACTCACTTAGGATGATATTTCCAGATCCAACCATTTGCCTACAAATTGCATGAATTCATTATTTTTAATTGCTGAGTAGTATTCCATTGTATAAATATACCACATGTTCTGTATCCATTCCTCATTCGGATGGCTAAGAAGCACCTTAAGAGATGTTCAACATCATTAGTCATTAGGGAAATGCAAATCAAAACAACCCTGAGATTCCACCTCACACCAGTCAGAATGGCTAAGATTAAAAACTCAAGAGACAACAGGTGCTGGCTAGGATGTGGAGAAAGAGGAACACTCCTCCACTGTTGGTGGGAATGCACGATGGTACAACCACTCTGGAAATCAGTCTGGTGGTTCTTCAGAAAATTGGGCATGACACTTCCAGAGGACCCTGTCATACCACTCCTGGGCATATACCCAGAGGATTCCCCTGCATGCAATAAAGACACATGTACCACTA
The DNA here is from genome assembly GCA_964023405.1 of Apodemus agrarius. Classification (NCBI taxonomy): domain Eukaryota; kingdom Metazoa; phylum Chordata; class Mammalia; order Rodentia; family Muridae; genus Apodemus; species Apodemus agrarius. The sequence continues at coordinate 85,347,719 of OZ030011.1, forward strand.
TGTTCATAGCAGCCTTATTTATAATAGCCAGAAGCTGGAAGGAGCCCAGATGTCCCTCAAAGGAGGAATGGATTGAACTTTTAATATGTAAAGACCATGGGAATTTTAAAGTTATTTTTATTTTGGGGATGAATAAGAAAGTGAGGTTTGAGGCTTAATAGTGATGAGTTTGTATGTCAAGTCCATCCAGTTACAGCTGGATCTCAATTAGTGATCAAGCGGGGATCAAGGGGCCCTTGGGCCCCTTGTGGGTGGTACCATCCCTGGACTGGTAGTCTTGGGATCTACAAGAAAGCAAGCTGAGAAAGCCAGGGGAGGCAAACCAGTAAGAAACATCCCTCTATGGCCTCCGTATCAGTTCCTGCTTCCTGACCTGCTTGAGTTCCAGTCCTGACCTCCTTTGGTAATAAACTGCAATGTGGAAATGTAAGCTGAATAAACACTTTCCTCCCCAACTTGCTTCTTGGTCATGATGTTTGTACAGAATAGAAACCCTGACTAAGGCACTGCCCTAAAGTTTTTCTTTTATGAACTTATAAAATTGTCCTGGAGGCTTTTTTGACTTTATTCTCAGGGTTTTTGTTTTTTTGTTTTGTTTTGTTTTGTTTTGTTTTGTTTTGTTTTGTTTTGTTTGTTTTTAGTTAACATGACTAAGAACCCTAAGAAGAGACTCTGATTTTCCCAGTAACACAAACTGACAAAGAAACCTTTTCTTTTCAATGTGTGAAATACAATACATTCTAGATTGATTTTTTTCCTGCTATTAGAGATAAGATTCTAGATCAAAAATTTTGGTTTTTTGTTAGGTTTTTTTTGTATGTGTTTGTTTTTGTTTTTGTTTTTGTTTTCAGGACAGGGTTTCTCTGTGTAGCCTTGGCTGTCCTGGAACTCATTCTGTAGACCAGGTTGGCCTCGAACTCAGAAATCTACCTGCCTCTGTCTCCCAAGTGCTAGGTTTAAAGGCATGCACCACCACTGCCCTAGGTCAAAGATTTTATCACACTCAGATTATAATCCCATCACTCTTTAGCAAAGCCCAAATAGAAATATTAAATTGTTAGAGATGTTAATAAATTCATTTTTTAGGAGACAGAATCTCCTAAAGCTCAAATTACTCTCACATTTGCTAAGTAGCCTAGGCTGGCCTTGAACTCCAACCTTCCTGTCTTCATCTGGGATTACAGGCATATACTACTATGACAGATAATTTTTTAAGATGTTCAAGTAAAGGAAGTGTAGAACTTTAAGATATAGTATCACTTAGGAATTTGACCCTGTAGGATGAAGATTTATATAGTAAAAATCTTATGTGCTAGAGTTTAAAATTACTTCCTCATATTGAATTCACTATTCATTAACAATGTGAGGGTTTAGGAGATAACTCAGTTGGCAATGTGTTTCCTTTGCAAGCAGAAGAACCCAACTTTAATGACCAGAACCCATGCTAAACAACACTAAATATGGTGGTGCATACTAGTAATTACAGCACTGGAGAGACCTTGGGACTCATTGGCTAATCTGCTTAAGGAGCTCAGACCAGTAAGAGACATACCCCTGCCCCCAGCCTATGATAAGGTAAGCAGCAGTCCCTGAGGCCTAAGACCTACAGCTCTCCTCTGCCATCCTCAATATGGGCATGCACATGTTTCTTGCTCTCTATGACAGACTATGCCATTCTGTTTCATCTATGCATTTTCTTAAGACCTTACCTCTCAACTGTTTGCTAATTGTTGCTATTACATGCCAAGTCCTCTTCATTTCATTAGTTGTTTTGTTTTATGATCTTATTCTCTTTTATTTATTTATGTCTGTGCTTGTTTTCGAGGTTCTGGGCATTAAATCAAATGCCTTGAGTAGTCTAGGCAAGAGTTCTTCTGACACAAAATGGACAGAGACAATTTGGGGAACATGGGAAAGGAGCTGGCTCATCCAGGACTCTGGTTTCTGTTTCTTGTCCACTGAGAGTGCACAGCACTGGAGATGTAACTTAATTGGCAAAGTGCCTGCCTAGCATTCGTGAAAGCTCGGATTTGGTCCCTAGCACTGCATAAACCATGGGAGGTGATATATGGTTTAAGTCCCAGCACAGGGAGGCTGGGAAGAGGAGCACCAGAAATTCAGTCATCTTTAACTACATGGAAAGCTTGACATCAACACACGCTATATGAGCTCTCTATACATAATTTTCTTAAAGTCCAGAACAATTAAAACTTTCTAGAAGTTGCATAAACAGAATCAACATCCCATTTACATAGTGATATTTCTTTTTTATTAGATATTTTCTTTATTAACATTTCAAGTGGTATCCCCTATCCCATCCCCCTCCCACTGCTGAATGCCCCCCCCCAATTTCCTGACTTGCATTCCCCTATTCTGGGAAATCGAACCTTTACAGGCCCAATGGCCTCTCCTCTCATCAATGTCTGAAATGGTCATCTTCTGCTACATATGTAGCTAGAGCAATGGGTCCCTCCATAAGCACTCTTTGGTTGGGGGTTTAGTTCCTGGGAGCTCTGGGGGTACTGGTTGGTACATATTATTGTTCCTCCTGTAGGGCTGCAGACCTTTTCAGCTCCTTGGATCCTTTCTCTAGCTGCCCCATTGAGGACCCTATTCTCATTCTATTGGTTGGCTGTGAGCCATGAGCATTTTGATCCAGTTTCCAATAAGGATCAAAGTATCCACACTTTGGTCTTCCTTCTTCTTGTGCTTCATGTGGTCTGTGAGTTGTATCTTGGGTATTCCGAGCTTTTGGACTAATATTCACTTATCAGTGAGTGCATATCATGTGGTTTTTGTTGTTGTTGTTGTTGTTGTTGTTGTTTTTTTTTTTTTTTTGTGATTGGGTTACCTCACTCAGTATATTTTCTAGCTCTATCCATTTGCCTAAGAATTTCATGAATTTATTGTTTTTAATAGCTAAATAGTTCTCCATTGTGTAAATATACCACATATTCTGTACCCATTCCTCTTTTGAGGGACATCTGGGTTCTTTCCAGCTTATGGGTTTTATTTCAAATAAGAATGTTAAGATAGAAACCAAACAAGCTTTGCTACCTAATGTATATGATGTTTGAGAATAGACCCTGAACTTTTCTGGGAATCTCACAAAGAAAATGATAAACTTCGTTCACAGTAAAACTGTGCTCAACTCCCTTATGCAACCCTTGTGACCTACAACTTTACTTTATTAGCCTGCAGTCATATCCAGTGCAGCCCAGCATCCCATTTACCATTTAAGAGAATCCACAAATCTTTGAACCATGTAACTTCAGAAACTACCAAAGTCATATGCATACACGTACAAACACAAACACACACAGCACACTCTTTATTTAATACCTGTCAGCATGACCAGCTTCTATAGTTTATACTCACATTCAGTATATCTTTTCCCTATGAACCTTATTTTTGTTAATGTCAGTGCTTATATCCATGTAAAATTATTTTCTTTTTGTTCTGTTGATGTTGTTGAGGGAGATGTCAAGAAAGTGTTTTTCTGTGTAGCCCTGGCTGTCCTGGACATTCTGTAGACTAGGCTGGCCTCAAACTCAGAGATCTGACTGCCTCTTCCTCCCAAGTGCAAAACCACTACTTGACATATTTTCTTTCTTAAAAAAAAACAAAACAACCTTCCTTTATTATTTTATACTACATGTATGTGTGTGGATCTGAGTATGTTGGAGTTCGAAACAATTAGAAAGTTATCTGGAGAAAAAAAGGCAAAATATAATAATAATAATAATAACAACAACAACAACAACAATAAACCCAATAAGAGAAGATTTATGAAATAATGAGTTGAGTACAAGTGAATTTAAAGCAAAACTAAAAGTCCTCTTGCATTATCAGACCTAACATTTTGTGACTCAGATCTCAAGAGTAGCTGATGTAGTGAAGAGAGAGAGCAGCATATCTACGAGGTGGCCATGACTATAAAGGTAGGGTGAAAATAGCAGGCACTGAATTTTATAGTCACATCTCTCTGGTCATCTAATGTTGGGAGTTGGTTTGGCGCTGCTTGAATTTATACGCTAAATTCTGTACCCAAAGATCTGGTTGCCCCAAGAGGAGCAAATTCTCATGTACACCAGCCTTTGCTGTACAATCCTTACTCTGCATTTTAAAACCATTGGTTAATAAAAATGCCTATAACCAGTTAGTGGAGAGGATAAAAACGGGTGGAGATTGAGTTAACAGTCTGAGCATAGCAGACAGGGACCAAGAGTCAGAAGGAAAAGGGAGAGAGAAAAGGAGTTCGGAGCAGAAGACGGAGAGTAGAGGATGTATCCATTTGTCATGATGGACCACGCATGTGCCAGTGTGACAAGCCTCTGTAGGACACTAGACTGCTGGAGCAGAAATAAACCAGGAAGATGCAAACAGCAAGTATTTGGGAGCACCAGTTGGGGAAGTAGTCAGTCTAGCATTAGAGACATAGGTTAGATATAATCCCCAGTAATTGCACAGAGCCTAATTAAAAAAATTATACTTCAGAATTGGATGAGGGAGTATCTTTATTGAGAAATGAGGAATTTGCTGAACAATAGGCAGATAATTTATCAGGGTAATTATTTACACAATTGGTGTGAGAAAGCTTGGACTTTTCCTGGAGGGAGGAGACTGATACAGGGCTTAAGAATAGGGCTGTATTCTGAGTGCCATGGCTAAAAGTCTGAAAGGTTTCCTGTTCTAGCCTCCAAAGTGTGTAAGGAACTAGGAAACTTGAAAACAAAGACAAATTTTAAAATACAAATGAAGCTTTCATTAGACAAGGTTTTTGTATGTTTGTCTGTTTTGTTTTTGTTTTTCTTTTCCCCTGAAGCCCTTAGATGGCATAGAACTCACTATGCAAACAAGGATGACCCACAACTCACAGTGTAGACCAGGATGGCCTAGAACTTACAATGTAGACCAGGATGGCTCAGAGATCACAGTGTAGACCTGGATGATCTAGCACTCACAGTTTAGACAGGGATGCCCTAGTATTCTAATATACAACTTAAAGGCCATGATGTTGTAAGAGGAACACAAAAAGGACATAAATAAATCTCTTAAAGAAATACAGGGGAACATGAATAAGTTAGAAGTCCTTACAATGGAAACACAAAAATCATTTAAAGAAATTCAGGATTATATGGGTCAACAGATAGAAGACAATAAAGAGGAAACACAAAAACCACTTAAAGAAATACAGGAGAAATTGGGTCAATAGGCAGTAGTCATGAAAGAGGAAACACAAAAATCTATTAAAGAAATACAGGAAAACACAAACAAGCAAGTCAAGGAACTGAGCAAAACCATCCAGGATCTAAAAACAGAAGTAGAAACAACTAAGAAATCACAAAGGAAGACAACTTTGGAGATAGAAAACCTTAGGAAGAGATCAGGGGACATAGATGCAAATATCAACAACAGAATACAAGAGATAGAAGAAAGAATCTCAGATGCCGAAGATACCATAGAAACCATTGACACAACAATCAAAGAAAATGCAAAAAGCAAAAAGTTTGTAAGCCAAAACATCCAGGAAATCCAGGACACAATGAGAAGACCAAACCTAAGGATTATAGCTATATATGAGAGTGAAGATTTACAACTTAAAGGGCCAGCAAATATCTTCAAAAAATTATGGAAGAACACTTACCTAACCTAAATAGAGAGTTGCACATAAATATACAAGAAGTCTACAGAACTCCAAACAGACTGGATAAGAACAGAAATACTCCTGTCATGTATTAATCAAAACCCCAAATGTACTAAACAAAGAAAGAATATTAAAAGCAGTAAGAGAAAGAGGCCATGGAACATATAAAAAAGACCTATCAGAATTACACCATACTTCTCACCAGAGACCATGAAAGCTAGAAGATATCATACAAACTCTAAGAGAGCACAAATGCCAGCCAAGACTTCTATACCCAGCAAAACTCTCAATCATCATAGATGGAGAAACCAAGATATTCTATGATAAAACCAAATTTATACAATATCTTTCCACAAACCCAGCCCTACAAAGGATAATAGGTAGAAAACACCAATACAAGGAGGGAAACTACACCCTGGAAAAACAAGATAGTAACCTTCTTTCATCAAACCCAAAAGAAGATAACCAATCAAATATAAAAATAACAGCAAAAATAACAGCAAGTAATCACTATTTCTTAATATCTCTTAACATCAATGGAATCAATTCCACAATAAAAAGACATAGACTAACAAACTGGATATATAAGCAGGACCCTACATTTTGCTGCATACAGGAAACACACCTCAGTGTCAAAGACAAACACTACCTCAGAGGAAGAGATTTGAAAAATAATTTTAGAAGCAAATGGTCTTAGGAAACAAGCTGGAGTTGCCATTCTAATATCAGATAAAATTGATTTTCAAACTAAAATCAACAAAAGAGACACAAAGGACACTTCTTACTGGTCAAGGAAACAATTCACCAAGAAGAACTCTCAATTCTGAACATCTATGCTCCAAATGCAAGGGCACCCTCATTCATAAAAGAAACTTTACTAAAACTCAAAGCACACATTGCACCTAACACAATAATTGTGGGTGACTTCAACATTCCACTCTCGTCATGGCCCAACTAAACGGAGACACAGGGAAACTAATTGAAGCCTTGGACCAAGTGGAGTTGACATATATATGTGTGTGTGTGTGTGTGTGTGTGTGTGTGTGTAACATTTCATTCTAAAGCAAAAGAATATACCTTTTTCTCAGCACCTCATGGTACCTTCTCCAAAATCAACCATATAATTGGTCACAAGACAGACCTCAACAAATATAAGAAGATCCAACAAATCCCATGCCCCCTATCAGATCACTATGGAGTAAGAGTGGCCTTCAATAGCAACAAAAACAACAGAAAGCCCACATACACATGGAAGCTGAACAATAATCTACTCAATGATACCTTGGTCAAGAAAGAAATAAAGAAAGAAATCAAAGACTTTTTAGAATTTAATGAAAATGAAGGCACAACATACCCAAATCTATGGGACACAATGAAAGCAGTGCTAAGAGGAAAACTCATAGCCCTGAGTGCCTCTAAAAAGAAACTGGAGAGAGCATACACTAGCAGCTTAATGGCACACCTGAAAGCCCTGGAACAAAAAGAAGCTAATTCACCCAGGAGGAGTAGAAGACAGGAAATCATCAAACTAAGGACTGAAATCAATCAAGTAGAAACAAAGAGAACCATACAAAGAATCAACAAAACCAGGAGCTGGTTCTTTGAGAAAATCAACAAGATAGAAAAACCCTTAGCCAAACTAATCAGAGGGCACAGAGACAATATTCAAATTAACAAATTTAGAAATGAAAAGAAAGATATAACAACAGAAACTGAGGAAATTAAAAAAATCATCAGATCCTACTACAGAAGCCTATATTCAACACAACTGGAAAATCTGGAGAAATTGGACAATTTACTAGACATACCAATTACCAAAATTAAATCCGGGTCAAATAGATCAGCTAAACAGTCGCATAATCCCTAAAGAAATAGAAGGGGGTCATAGAAGGTCTTCCAACCACAGGACCAGATGGTTTTAGTGCAGAATTCTTTCAGACCTTCAAAGAAGTCCTAACACCAATACTCTTGAAACTATTCCACAAAATAGAAACAGAAGGAACACTACCCAACTCCGAAGCCACAATTATGCTGATACCAAAACCACACTAAAATACAACAAAGAACGAGAACAACAGGCCAATTTCCCTTATGAATATCGATGCAAAAATACTCAATGAAATTCTTGCCAATGGAATCCAAGAACACATCAAACCGATCACTCACCATAATCAATTAGGCTTCATACCAGGGATGCAGGGATGTTTCAATATATGGAAATCCATCAATAAAATCCACTACATAAACAAACTCAAAGGAAAAAAAAACCACATAGTCATTTCATTAGAACAGCTACAAACAATATCAAGTATCTTGGGGTGGCTCTAACCAAACAAGTAAAAGATCTGTATGACAAGAACTTTTAGGTCTCTGAAGAAGGGAATGGAAGAAGACCTCAGAAAATGGAAAAATCTTCCATGCTCGTGGATTGGCAGGAGTAATATGGTAAAAATGGCCATCTTGCCAAAAGCAATATACAGATTCAAAGCAATCCCCATCTAAATCCCAACTCAGTTCTTCATAGAGTTAGAAAGAGCAATTATCAAATTCATCTGGAATAACAAAAAACTCAGGATAGCTAAAACTATTCTTAACAGTAAAAGAACTTCCTGGTGAATCAGCATTCTGGACCTCAAGCAGTACTTCAGAGCAATAGTGTTTAAAACTGCATGGTATTGGTACAGTGACAGGAAGATCAATGAGATAGGATTGAAGACCTGGAAATGAACCCACACACTCTTTGACAAAGGAGCTGAACCCATCCAGTGGAAAAAAGATAGCTTTTTCAACAAATGATGCTGGCTCAACTGGAGGTCAGCATGCAGAAGAATATGAATTGATCCATTCTTATCTCCTTGTACTAAGCTCAACTCCAATGGATCAAGGACCTCCACATAAAACCAGACACACTGAAACTAATAGAAAAGAAACTGAGGAAGACCCTTGAGGACATGGGCACAGGGGAAAATTTCCTGAACAGAACACCAATAGCAATAAGATCAAGAATAGACAAATGGGACCTCATAAAATTACCAAGTTTCTGTAAGGCAAAGGACACTGTCAAAAGGACAAAACAGCAACCCACAAATTAGAAAAAGATCTTCACCCTAAAACTGACAGAGGGCTAATATCCAATATATACAAAGAACTCAAGAAGTTAGACTCCAGAAAACCAAATAACCCTATTAAAAATGGGGTACAAAGCTAAACAAAGAATTTTCACATCAAGAACTTCGAATGGCTGAGAAGCACCTTAAGAAATGTTCAGGATCGTTAGTCATTAGGGAAATGCAAATCAAAACAACTCTGAGATTTCACCTCATACCAGTCAGAATGGCTAAGATTAAAAACTCAGGAGACAGCAGGTGTTAGCCAGGATGTGCAGAAAGAGGAACACTCCTCCACTGCTGGTGGGAATGCAAGTTGGTACAACCTCTGTGGAAATCAGTCTGGTGGTTCCTCAGAAAACTGGGCATGACACTTCTGGAGGACCCTGCTATACCACTCCTGGGCATATACCCAGAGGATTCTCAGGCATGCAATAAGGATACATGCTCCACTATGTTCATAGCAGCCTTAGTTATAATAGCATGAAACTGGAAAGAACCCAAATGTCCCTCAATGGAGGAATGGATAAAGAAAATGTGGTGTATTTACACAATGGAATACTACTCAGCAATTAAAAACAATGAATTCATGAAATTCTTAGGCAAATGGTTGGATCTGGAAAATATCATCCTAAGTGAGGTAACCCATTCACAAAAGAACACACATGGAATGCAGTCACTGATAAGTGGATATTAGCCCAGAAGCTCTGAATACCCAAGATACAATTAACATATCAAATCATTCCCAAGAATAAGGAAGGGAGGAGCCCTGGTCCTGGAAAGGCTTGATGCAGCATTTGTAGGGGATTATCAGGACAGAGAAGTGGGAGGGGGTTGATTGGAGAAAGGGTGGAGGGAAGAGGGCTTATGAGACTTATGGGAAGGGGGAAACTGGGAAATGGAAAATCATTTGGAATATAAACAAAGACTATAGAAAATTTTTAAAAAAGGATACCTAAAACTCATATATCCTCTGATTTTTGCCTCCTGAGTGATGGGTTTATGGGCATGTATCTCTATGTTCTCCTGAAACTTTTATCATTAGAGAAATTCCTATTTTCTCATTTATTTATATAAGTTATAATCCCAAACATGAAGCGGAAAAGAAATGTCCTGAGGTAACAAGGGTGAGACCATGGTAGATTATCAGCTAATCTGATGGCATGTGACCAGTATGATTGGAAAATATAGTTTGGTTACTTTTTTCTAGCATCAGAGGGAACAAGCACAGGGCATATAGACTCCTCACTGGCTCAGACTAACGTGCACCCCCTTTCTTATTAAAACATTTTATTCATAGTTTATTTTGGCTATTTCCCCCTCCTCACTTCCTCACAGGTTCCTCCCACCCCTCTATTCACCCAACTTCATATTCTTTCTTTCTCTCTCCAAACAAACAAACAAACAAACAAACATAAAAAACAAGAGATTAAAACATCTCAGCCATTTTTTCAGTTCCCAGCATAAGACCCATAAAAGGCCAGTGGGCAGGGCTGCACATTGGCTTTCCTCCCTTGAAGCCCCCACACTTCCAAGAGTTCTTACTTTTCCCTAATTTCTGTTCTCTCTGGCTACTTCTTATCCCTATTTCCTTCTTTTTTTCTTTTAAATTATTTGTATCATTGTATATATATTTCTGCTTGTCTGTATACTCTCTCTGTGTATGCAGTTTCCAGAGAAGCTAGAGAGGTATTGGGTCTCCTGGAACTGGAGTCAGAGGTTGGGGAGCTGTCCTATGCAGGTCCTTTGCAAGAGAGCAAGTGTTCTTAATATTTGAGCCATCACTGCAGCCTTCTTTCTTATTTTTGGGTGTCACACACAAAACCAGGAAGCCATTGGTTTGGGGTGACTTTCCTAACTGATGTCCAGTCCACTAGCACCCCAAGTTCAGCTCACCAAAAGCCAGGGAATTCTTGGTTACATTCAAAGAATGCATATTATTACTAATTTTATCATTACCAAAAAAAAAAAAAACCAAAAAACAAACAACCCACCCAAACAAACAAACAAAAAAACAGGAAAAAAGAAAAACACAAAATAAAAATAAAAGTATAGAAATGGGAATGTGAGAAAAATGTTAGTCTTAACTTTGAATTATCTTTTCTGAGTTTACACTGTTGGCTTTAAAGACGTTTCATATGAATGACTAATGTTCAGAGATGGCTGAAATGACATTTAAGGCAAGGCAATCCTTAGTATCTCTCTGAACTAAGACAAAAGTGCAAGTGAAGGGCACACACTCTATTTCTATATAACAACCCAAGCAAATGTGACTTAAGCTAAAATGAACAGCACAGCATAAGCTTTTGTCCCATGCCAGACTTAGAGTCCAAGGACAGAGGAGCTAGAAACAGCAGCTTGCACAGAGCAGAAGCTGGTAGGGAACAGAGTCTGCTTCTCTCAGGAGAACAAATCTCTTCCTATAGCTTCTCAAGCAGTGGGAACAAGGCTTCTTGTCCTCTTCACCTAATTTCCCTTCCAAACATTCCTAGATGTCTAAAGGCTCCCAAAGTCACAGCCGGAGACTGGAGGCCTGGATCCAGTAGGTACAAAGAACCCCACTGTCAGGATACTCTCTCTTGGGGAACTGGGGCTTGTTCCTTCTACACAGGTGCTCCAGTCTCCTATACTTTCCCAGACAGAAGTTGTACTCCTTTCTGTTTGTGCCTCTCACCCCATCACCCAACACAACTCTGTGGTCACCACTATTCCCTCCTTTATAATTTATTCAATAGTGTTTCAAGCTTCCGAATTACCTAGTGTCTGCACGAATTGAAAACACCTCCATTACTGAAAATAAATAGAGCAAAGGCATAAAAACCTTGTGGTCGTGTTCCTCTATGAGCAGCATGTGGAGTGAGGGGGAGCGCTTGGTCTTACTGATTCGAACCTATCGGCAAAACTGCTTAAATGAATAAGTCTCTCCTATTCAATTATTTGCTCTCACACTTTTGGTGAATTGTGTGTGCCTCTGTTTTGTAGGCATAATCTCATGATAGCTGGCTCTGGTTAAAAAATATGGCATGTGTTTATTGGGTGAATCACAAAGAAGAATAATGTGCATTTCTTGTTTTGTACAATGGATACAGTTTATAGAATTCAGGGAATATTTACTAATATTACCAGAAGGTGGCTTAATACACTATTATGAAATGTCTTTCTGATTTAATCATATACACATGCACATATTATATAAATATATTATACACATTATGTATATTACATAATATGGATATATTTGTATATTATTTGTATTTTCAATGTGAGTCTTCAGTTTCTGGGTCTATAAAGGAAAGAATTGAGAATTTTTTATGTATATATATATACACACATATCTTTTAAGAATAAAGAGGAAAGAGGAAATATATTCATGGCACATTTGCAATCATAAAAAATTTATTAGTTTGACAACCTGGCTTATGTTCAAGAGGAAAGAAAAGATACAATTCCTTTGTTGGTTGAGATAAAAGTTTCTTAGATGCTTCCACATAGCATGTTGCATACTTCTTTTGTGAAAATGAGTGTCTATTTGTGTGGAGGTATGTGTATATGACTGTAGGTATCCACACAGGCCAAAGGCTTCTAAAAACCCTGGAGCTAGAGTTACAGGTGTTACACGTTGTCTGATATAGTGCTGGGAACCAAACGCATGTCTTCTGTAAGAGTAGTATACTGTCTCTCAGGCTCTCCATCCACCTAGATGTGAATTTTGTCTTCTGTGGTAATGCTAGTGACCAAATTTAGATGTTTGCCCATGACTAGGCAAGTGCTATATCACTAAGCTACCCATTAGGTCTTCATTGTATTGTTTCTATGGAAGGGATCTGATTTTGTAAGCCAAATGTTCTATTTGTTTGTTTGTTTTTCAGTCTGTTTGAAACAGGACTTCTTTATATAGCCCTGCCTATAATGATTGAAGTTAGTATCAGAGATCCGCCTCTTTCTCCCTCCTTCATACTGAGATTAGTGTCACCACTACTAGCGAGAAATATTCTTGAACTTTACTAAGTACTGTGGCCAGAAAGATCTACTGTGAAAGTTAATTCATCTGACTGTATTTATGATAGCTATTGGTTTGAAATGAAATGATATATGGTTCTCTGGGTTCTGAGTTTAATATTGCCCATTCCACAACCTGACAGGAGACTGTCTATCCTTCAATTTCTTTAACTATAAAACCAACTTACTGTCATTTTCTGTTTTCTTTCCTGTACTGGGAACATGTGGCCCAATTCACTTATTTGTAGTCCATGTGAGTGTCTTCATTTTATACAATAAACAACTATTTTTAAAGTTTCCCATTTGATTAGGCAGAGGCAGATTGAGTGGTTGGTTCTCCTTCTAGTTTTGACCCATGCTGTACATGAATCTACTTTGTATTGCATTGTTTTTTTCTCTATGCAAGTAAGGGAGTGGTCAGACAGGAAGTCAGGCCCAGATGAGCAAAGGCCTCCAGGAACAATGGAACCAGGGGGAAACTGGAGAAGGCTTTGCTACTCAATGGCTAATCCTATTTCCTCTTCACCATAGGAAAAGCCACTCAAGTGACTCTGCCAAGACCTTCAAGATTAGGCATCCCCAGAAGTTCAGTACAACTAATTAACTCCCTCAAGTTCTCCCACACTCTTGTATTTCATCAACTATTAGGGCAGAAATGCTATCATGGGTAGAGTTAAGTCAGAGTAGAGCAGGAGGATTCTAAGTTCAAGGTTATCCTTGAATACTTTTCAAAGTTTGAGGTCTCCCTAGGCTTCTCTCTCTCTCTCTCTCTCTCTCTCTCTCTCTCTCTCTCTCTCTCTCTCTCTCTCATACAAACATACATACACACACATAAACACACACACACACACACACACACACACACACACAAAATTATCATAATAACATGCTAGTAGCATAGCTAAAGTGGAAACTTATGGTTTCTTTGGAAAGTCAGATGTGGCAGATGAATTCTGCTGGGGCAAACACACAAAGTAATGTTTTACTGAAGCAGACACAGGTGAAAGCATGTTTTGTTAAAGCAAGCACATGAAAGGATATTTAATGGAGGATTCTTCATTAATGGATGAGCACATATTGTTTCTCCTTACATTGTGCAGCTGAGTTCCATTTGTCATGACTCCATAGACAGAAAGTCACCAAAAAACAACAGCATCAACAAAAAACTTCTGGTGGCTTGTTGCTGCTTCCAAGGACTCTGGCCAATTGGTAGAATTATGTCAGCTGATTCAGACTCAACTTGGAGTTTTGCTATGACAGAGTGCTGAGGAAAGACAAGGGATGAGGCAAGACCCATGGAGGACACATGATATGCGGAGGAAGTATAAGTTGGACTCAGTGGACTGTGGCGAAGGCTTGCTTGCAGAGCTAGCTTTGCAACTCTTTACTGGTCTTATGTCTTGGGGCACGAAGAGAACTTCTCCTGGCATCCCTGATGGTTCTGGTCTCTTCTGCTGACTTATATGGATTCAGTGGAGGCCTGGCTGTTTCTGCTGGTTTGTACCACTGCTGCTGATTCGTGTTTGCTATTTCTACACGTCAGAACTCAAATGCTGGTATATTAGTGAAGTGTTTGCAATTGGATAAAGCTGCCACTGCTGATTTCCTGCCAAAGAACAATTTCTTAACAGGTCCACTTCCTCAGTATCCTAATAACTTTGCTTTTCACTACCTCTGATGGGTGGTGGGCTAGAATGGAGGTTAAAGCATTTAAGAACCATTATAAAAATTAGAGAAAGATTTAAGCTGACACAGAGCCCTATGGGAGGAATCAGATATGATGTAGTGTTAGAGACAGGTGGGTGTGTGATTCACATCTAAAATCCCAAAAGTACTTAGGAGGCTAAAAGACAGAGGATTGCCATGAATTTGAGGCCAGTTTTGAATCAATAGAGAGTGTCTCAAACGACACAAAGGTCCCCTATGTAACCATCCAAATGGGAGAAGCACAGTTCAGGTGCAGAGCAGGCTAGCATCTTGTCCACCGCGTGCAGAACAGGCCTGTATCTGGCCCACCAGCACATATTTATTACTTGGCAATTTTACGAATCACCTTCACAACTTGCGGAGAAAAGGCAGAACCAGCTGTTGTTAAACTGAAAAGAAGTGTTAAGCCTATTTGTCACGACATTTATTATAAAACTGGGTTAAGGTTTTTAATAGCAATCAAACATATGAAGTGAGATTTAGAGAGAACTTAGTATTTAAAACTTAAATGTTGTTATAATAATATATTTTTAATTAGTATTGTTACTTAGCATACAAAACATTGAGTTTCATCATGGCAATTTCATGCATATATCTTCCTTTTCTTTTCTCATATTCATCTGCCTTATAATCTTTCGGATCTCCCCTCTTGGGTTGTCCCTGTTCCTTATTTCTTCTTCCATGTCATATATACTGCATTTATATATGCACATATATAAAATATGCTAACCAATATATAAAACTACATATGTGTTGGTATCAAGAACCAGTTTGGGCTGGGCGGTGGTGGCACAGCACTTGGGAGGCAGAGGCAGGCGGATTTCTGAGTTCGAGGCCAGCCTGGTCTACAACAGAGAAACCCTGTCTTGAAAAACCAAAAAAAAAAAAAAAAAAAAAAAAAGAACCAGTTTGGCAGATCAGCTCCAGGAATGTCACACATAGGTGACATCTGTTGCCAGGACAACTGCATACCTTCCCAGAGTCCACTTCCCACTCTTACTGGTAAGCAGGTTCTCTCACAGCCTAAATAAAAGGCAGACCTTTTCCTCACTTTCGAACCATTTTTTTCCCCATGTCTTTCTCCCTTTCCCCCATTTGTCTCCAATAAGCCTCTACCGTGTGGAACTTGTTTTGGCCTGATGTGGTGTGTCTCATTGTGAGCCTCCATTCCAACATATCAATATTTATTTATTTTCTTTATGAAAAAATTATTCCTTCTCCCATGATTCTTTCAATATTATTTTACTTGCCAAAGTCAAATGAAAGATTGCAGCTATCTATTTATTCATTTTGCAAGAGATTATAGTGGTACAGAGTTACATACACAAACATACATATACAAACTCTCATATATGTTTATTTAATTGTTTTTTTTTAGGAAAAAACATGGTTTGATCATAATTATGCCTCTTCACTCCTCTCAGATACAATATACAATCCCCTCTTCTCTAACCACCAAACTCTATGCCCTCTCTTTTTTACCCATAAATACCAATTTGTATTTACAGTTTATTACTAGTAGGAACTAAATGCCTTTAATCTTAGTACTCAGGAAGCTGCAGACAAGTGGTTCTCTGTGAGCTGAAGTCAGTCTGGCCTACATAGAAAACTTCATGTAGTTCATATAGTCTTGGAATACTTTTATATATGCGCACACACTATATTTTAGAAAGCTCCTAAAGGAGAAGGTAGGATTACATTTAACTTTTTCAAAAGGACTTCAGTGCTATTTTCCCCCTCCCCATATTTTCTCAACCTTTCCCTCCTGTCATGCATTGTAATTTAACCCTTGTATTAATCCCCTTTAAGCCTAAATTAAATTTTATTTTAGTTTTTTTTTATTTTATTTAATCTTTTTTTGTATATTTTACACTCCAGGTTTTATTATCCTCCTGGTCCACCTTCTGACTGTTCCCAATCCCATACTTCCTCCCCACCCTCCTGTCTCCATGAGCATGTTCCCACCTCTCCACTCCTACCTCACCAGCCCTCTAATATGCTCCATAGCCTCAGTAATATTGTCAGGCCTTGGGGCCTCCCCTTGAGCTGGATTTCACTTTAGGCCTGGCTCTGGACCTCCTATTCCTCAGGCTCCTCTCCATTTCCATCCCTGCAGTTCTTTCAGACAGGAACAATTCTGGGTCAGAGTTTTGACTGTGGGATGGCAACCCCATCCCTCACTTGATGCCCTGTTTTTCTACTGGAGGTGGGCTCTACAAGTTCCCTCTCCCCGCTGCTTATTTTAAAGACAGACTTTCTCTATATAAGCCCAGGCTGGCCTGAAGTTTTCTCTGTAGGCCAGGCTGACTTCAGCTCACAGAGATCCACTTGCCTGCAGCTTCCAGAGTACTGAGATTAAAGGCATTTTCTACCATGCTCCACCCACCATCTCTGCCAGATCCTACTAGTAATAAACTGTAAATCACTCTTAAACTTGAGGTTTCAGCCTCAAGATCTTAGTCCAATAGTTACATGATAGTGATTCATCATGATGAAGAAAAAAATAAATGTTAAAATTTAAACTGTTTAATTCTTCTCATTAACTCAAGGGTTTTAACATTATTTTATGTTTTATAAAAGGGATTTGGAGGAAATGTAAGGATTTGGGTATTTCAATATTACTCATAAGTGCTGCCAAAATAGGAACATCTTAGTTAGGGTTTTATTGCTGTGAAGAGACACCATGACCTGGTGACTCTTATAAGGGAAAACATTTATTTGATGCTGGCTTACAGTTTTAGGGTTTAATCCATTATCATCATGGCAGGAAGCATGGTAGCATGCAGGCAGACACAGTACTGGAGAAGAGCTGGGAGTTCTATATCTGGATCTGCAGGCAGCAGAAGTGACTGTGTGCCACAACAGGCCTAGCTTGACTATATGAGACCTCAAAGCTGGCTCCGTAGTGACACACTTTCTCCAACAAGGCCACACCTACTCCAACAAGGCCACTCCTCCTAATATGCCACCCCCTATAGGCCAAGCATCCAAAGACATGAATCTATGGGGAGCATTTCTATCCAAACTACCACACATTGTTTAGAACACGGGTCTGTTTTTCAGGTAAGCATACTTTGGTAAAAATATTAAATGCTGGTATTTTGTAAAATTAATATTTTAACATAGAGATCACTTTAAATGTATAAGACATGCTTCAATATATTTATACACACACATACACACAAACACCATATGCTGTTTTATTTAATGTTTGGTTTAAGAAACCTGTCATCTTGAGTACCATATACCAGAGTCAACCAAGGTAAGTATTAAACATGCACGTGGTAAGGAATATTTTAGTTAATCTCATCACTGGTGACTAAATATGTATGTTTTATTCTTCTGTTTAGTGCAAGTAGAAAATAAAACTAAAATACATTGATATATTTGAATACCAGCTTGATTCAATTAAATTACTATAAGAATGAATTTCTTAGAATTTCTCACACTAATAGAATGAAGGAACTAATGGAACTGAGAAATAAGAAATAAGCAGGAATATAGACAGCTTTTTAAGTATCAAGTTAGAACTAAATGTATGTTTTTATTTCTTAAATAGGTCAAGAGATAATATCTATGTGATTGATTTTGCTTATTTTTTACTCAGGGTTTCTTTTCCTGCACAAACAACATGACTAAGAAACAAGTTGGGGAGGAAAGGGTTTATTGAGCTTACACTTCCACATTGCTGTTCATTACCAAAGGAAGTCAGGACTGGAACTCAAGCAGGTCAGGAAGCAGGAGCTAATGCAGAGGCCATAGAGGGATGTTTCTTACTGGATTGCTTCCCCTGGCTTGCTCAGCCTGCTTTCTTATAGAACCTAAGAATACCAGCCCAGAGATGGTACAACATACAACGGGCCCTTCCCCCTTGAAAAAATGCCTTACAGCTGGATCTTATGAAGGCACTTCCCCAACTGAAGTTTCTTTCTCTGTGATAACTCCAGCCTGTGTCAAGTTGGCACACAAAACCAGTCAGTACTATATATATATATATATATATACATATATATGTATATATGTATATATATATAGTTAAATTTTATCTTCAGAAGTAAGTATTTTGAGATGTCATTTGTTTTATATATCAAGTGTAATTGTCTTCAGAATATTGATTTACAGAAACCCTTGTGGTATGTTCATCACAGTTCTCAGGTCTTTGACTCTTCTGTGTTTCAGTGTACCTGACCATGTGACTTAGGATTTCATTCTATACACAGAAATGATGGACTTGACCAGATTAGCTCTTTACATTCTCAAAATTACAACAAAATGTCAATATGAGTCTAATTTATTTTTGTTTGTTTCAGTTTGCTTTACACCAAGGAATAAAAATCAAGTCATGGGCAGTTACCACCTGATTAGTTTGGTCATCAGATTAACAACACACACATAAATTAAATCTCTCTTGGTGTGGTGGTACTGAGAAGGTTGAGGCAGGAGGATCTCAATTAAAGGTCTCTCTGGGTTACAAATGGAGACTGTCTCAAAACTACAGGATCTGGGGATGTGCCTCAATGTCTCTCTGTTGAAATCATGTCCACTAATATATGACTCAAATGCTACTTTCGCGTAAGAGTATTTCCTGATGTGCACATATAGAGATTGTAATCTTAAACCTCAGTCCACAGGACTCTTATAACACTTAAGTGTTTCTCTGTTGTTGAGCATCTGGTGACTACCAGAAGGACATGGAAGTGGGACAAAACTACTTATTTAAAGTGGGAGGGAAATTTTCTACTTCTGTGGAATATTCTGTATCCAGAGACCGGATGTGGAGAGAGAGAGTGAGAGAGAGAGAGAGAGAGAGAGAGAGAGAGAGCTGAAAGGGGTCACAGCTTTTTCCCTTAAATGCCAGAAGACTGTTGCAAGAATCTGAAGTGTTCCTAAGGAGTGTTTTAGAGAGAATCCACTGGTAATGTTCACTGTAATGAGGAAGTGATGTTAAGAATTAGGAGCCTCCAGGATGAAGACACTTCTGAAGGCCCTGAGTTCAGATGGAGCAGACCCTAGCAATGTGATCTATTTCCTCCTAGGAGGCAGATTTTCAATAATGGAACATGATACCAAACCAAACCAAACCAAACCAAACCAAACCAAACCAAACCAAACCAAACAAAACAAAACAAAACAAAACAAAAACTTCCCCATTCTGTGAGATTATAGACAGTATTTTAAAAAGCACAATGTGGGTATTTGGGTCATGAATCTTAAATGTACAGCACAATCATCTGGAGTTCTTATGCAAACTCCAGCTTTCTGGAATTCAACTTTATGGAATTTAAAAGACTAATTGTTACAAAAATATCCAGGAAGCTATGGTTCAATACATACATTATGAGACAAGGAAGCTGATGATTTATAAATTAGATTTTTGACCCCGATTGGGGTTCAGAACAGTAACAATAAAAGGAAACATTGACCCGCCACTTCCCATTTACCTGATACTGTACAAGTATGCGTTCAATATCTGCTTCCTCCGATACCCTAAGATGACTTATTGGTATCATTTTCCTAGAGAACCTAAAGTGGAGGGATTAAGCATTACAGTGTCTGTGTAGGGTACAATCAGGGTATGAACCAAGATGATCTGACTTCAGAATCATTTGAATATCCTGGAGAGAACCAGGATATTAAAAGCTGTAGCTTTTGTCTTTTCCTCTTGTCTTCCTCTTTTCAAAAGTTTCAACTGATTGGGACCAGTGCCACATTTAACAAGATTGCCTGATTAAATTTACTCCAGTAAAAAATTTCATTCCTAAGTAGAGAAAGACCAGCTGGAACATAATCAGCCATCATAGTGGGATGCCCTAGATATGAAGATGCCCATCCTACCAAGAATAATACATATGCACATAGCAGTAATTCCAAAATAAATATAGAAAACTTCCACAGCATGTGTTATTATAACCATTTAAGCAAAAACATAAGAACTTTAAAGTGGGACATTATCATTGCCTTGAACACTTTTTTTTTTCACTCTCTCTTAAAATTGACATCTTAAAATAAATTCATGATCTTGAAGCCTAAGCACTAATTGTCTAAGGGAATGGTCTGTAATAAAACATAATCATTGTCAGATTTAGCTTTCGTCTTTCCAGCTATCTTTTGACCCAAACTGCTCTATTGTTTCACATGGAAAAGACACTTCCATTTCCTACGACACAGGAAGCAGAGGTAACTTATGCTTGATAAAAAGAAATGCAAAAACATAGGCTATGGGTTATAGTCAAAGTTCAGTGAATCTACTATACATACAAATTGTGTGCAAATGGAGACATTGGCTTAACAAGGTAATAATTAAACTGTTGGCCAGGCTCAGTTGGTGGAGTGCTGGTCAAGCCCGCACCATATCAACCAGGCATGGTGGCTATTACACCACAAGTCCCTAAATAAAGACAGAAGGTCACTCAAGGTTGTTGTTGGCCTAGCAAATTGAAGGACAGCTTGAGCTCGAGTTCCAAGGGAAAGATATTAATAGATATTTTCCTCCTAAAACTCCAACTAATAGAAAGCATTTTTATATGTTGGATTAGGGGTTAGTATCTGCCTTTAGTTACAGTTTCTTTCTTCCCTTTTCTTTAGAAAGATAATAGGTATCCATTGTGATTGGGCTTGTTCTTAAAGATAGTGGCTGAGAAAAACACAGTGGCAGTGTGTTTTTACTTTTACCTGAAAAGCCTTCATTTGCTTCATTATAAACAGTCTTTTTTCATGAAGTAACATTTTCCTTCTCCTAGAGAAGTTACTTAGAGAAACTTACTTTTAATTTCAGACTAAGTGATAAATGATGGCTTGCCAAATTGTTTCCCCAGACTATTGGAGATGGTTTTTTTATTTAAACTCTACTCAGAATCACCTACATCCCAACATGGCACGAAAGAAGTGGAACACTGCTCTAGCCACTAATTTTCTTTCTTCCCATCTGTATACTCTTTGTGGTGTGTACCCTTTTGTAGCTCTAAGTAGCTAACTCCAACTTAGAAAGAAATGAAGATACTGTGTAATCCTGTTAATTCTATTATTGTAAAAAAAAAAAAGTCTACTTCTAAGCTTATTCCGATACAAAATCCTCTTCTCCCTTACTTCAGGGAGCCTTCAGACTATACTTCAAATCCCTTGGCCTCTAATAAAACAACAATAATAAAACAATAACAAAAAACAAAAACCAGAAACAAAACAACAGTAACAAAAACCACGTCAGGCCAACAAATGTTTGCCTGGCTGGCCGTTGATCCCTGGAACCCTTCTGAAAGAGCTGAATGCCGTGGCACACACCTGTAATCTCTGAGCTTCTATATTAAAATGGGAGGCAGAGACTGGAGAATCCTCGGAAAGCTGGCAGGCATATAGCTTTGAGAGTGCAGTGTGACAGAGATAATAACAATTCTGCACTCAGGGGGCACAGGCAGATGGATCTCTGAGTTTGAGGGCAACCTGGTCTACAGAGTGAGTTGTAGGACATTCGGGGTTACACAGAGAAACCATGTCTGGAAAAACCAAAATGAAAGAAAGGAAGAAAAGAAGGAAGGAAGAAGGAAAGAAGGAAGGAAGGAAGGAAGGAGGAAAGAAGGAAAGAAGGAAGGAAGCTCTTTATTCTTAACCCTCCATCCCCTCCCTCCCATCTTCTTTTCTTCTTCCTCCATCCTTACCTCCCTCCCTCCCTCCCATCGATAGATTATTCAAAATCTATTGATGAAATGATTTTGTTTAATGCTTGGTTAATAAACAATATTGATCCTCATGATTCAGTTTGTACAACTGATGCTATATTTTTATTCCATAATTTTTTCTTTTCTTTTAATGGATATTTTATTTATTTACATTTCAAATGTTATCCCCTTTCCAGGTTTCCCCTCCAGAAACTCCCTACCCAACCCTGCCCCCTGCTTCTCTAAGGGTGCTTCCCTCACCCCCCCACTCCTACCTCCCCTTCCTGGTATTCCCCTACATTAGGACATTGAGCCTTCAGAGGACCAAGGGCCTCTTCTCCCATTGATGCCTGACAATTCATTGAGTCCATCCTCTGCTACATATGTGGCCAGAGCCATGGGTCCCTCCATGCATATTCTTTGGTTGATGGTTTAGTCCTTGGGAGCTCTGGGGAAAACACATGCCTTATACACTGAGTTAATCACTTGGAAATTCACAAAGGATACTTACTGTAGATATTAAATAGAACAGTGCTCACACCATGCTACCTTACATCTTTGATCTCCTGCCCACTTCTAGCATAGCTTTCACCATCTCAAAGACTGCAGTTTCTTTTGATATTTTGTAAAAACTTTTGAGGGTTTCCTTCGTTCTCATGCCTTTAGTATATTCCATTACCAACTGCTCTTGGTTTTTGCTGCAAATGCATTAGAGTCTGACAGCTTCTCATGTCCACAGCTTCTGGCCTAGTTTAGTCCTGAATCTCACTTGAACTAGAACAGCGGCTTCTTAATGTTTCTTGATACTTTTGCCTTTCTTCCTCTGCAACTGTGCCCAGTAATCCCCCTAATCCCGTTCCCTCTTTTGATACAGGTTCTATGAAGTCCAGTTAAATCTGAACTCATGATCCTCTTACCTCAGCCTGTTGAGTGCTAGTGTGACACATGAGTACGACCATGCCTCATGATCATTTTGACAAGCTCTTAACTCCCCTTCCCCAAACCATCCAACGGTTTTATATTTCACCAAGCATGATGAATGAAAAACTTCACAGGGCAATACAAAATCTGAAGGACTGTATGATGTTACATGTAGAAACACATATCTAATGTGGTTGTTGAAAGTCTCTATTGCCTACTGGTTAGGCAATTGAGGTTTCATGGGTATCAAAGAGTCTGCAAAAAGGTAAGAGAAGGTAAACAAAGGAAACTAGTCTTTTTTTTTTTTCAAACTAATTTGAGAAGTGACCTTCCCTTGGAGCATTTCCCTGAGTCCAGATCATCCACATCACTGGAGAGCTTGTGTTCAGGTGAGTAGCCTTAAGAGACACAATAAAAGTACTCACCACAAAATTCCTCCCTTTTCCCATTACATATCTTACTTTATCCCCTGTCACTTTCCACTTGATCACTGGGCTTCCATTACACTGGCTTCTTCCCGCCCCCTCCCCACCCCCCATATGTGAGTCATGGTTTTCCTTGACACTGGGGCTAAACACGTGAAATTACTTGAAAGTCACAGCTGAATGCTCACAAATGATCGGAAGTAAGTAGATGCTAGTGGCTTCATGGGAGCGCCACAGCCGCGCATTGACCTGAAGTCAGTGATGTGTGTGAAGCTGGGTTGCTGTGAGTCAATTATTTAATCACTTTCCTATCTTTTCCTTCCTTACCACTGTGCACAAGGTCAAAGACTTGAGGAGTGATCAGGAGCACTCTTTTTGAGGTGTCAAATGTGTTGGTCAGGCTATAATTGTATTAACAGGTGGGCAGTTATCCCAGTTGTCTGAGAACTTGTTCATTGCTTAACATAAAATGTCCTAGTGGCTGCAGTGCTAGATTGATTAAAGAAGAAACAGTGCATAAACATCAATGGTAAACTCAGATAGATTGTATAAAATATATAGCTAAACATTTTTTTAAAGGAGGAAAACAGAGTAACTTCACAAGTTTCCCAAGTTAAGCTTTGCAGAAATTTGAAGTAAGGGCTGCAAACAGCTTGGGGGGGGGTACTTTACAAATGGCTGTCATGGAGTAATGCATGGTTGTAATCCCTGTATTTGGGATGAGACTTAGGAGCTCAACACCATTCACAGCTATACAGTAAATTGGAAGTTAACTCAGGGAACATGAGGTTATGTCTCAGAAAACAAAGTAAACAAAGAAACATATACCTTACAAATGTTGTTCCCAAATTAGTTTGACAGGTTGTAGATAAAATACACCATTATTGCTAGATAAAAACCAAAGATATGGCTATAAATGGTCACATTAAAACAGTAAACATTAGTTTATTTTGATAGAATATCAACAGAAGCTGAGGTCTAAAGGAGAAAAATGTCAAAATTCTATTTTAATAAGGTATTTGTTCTCTCTGCTGTTTCATTAGCAAGCCTTTTTAAAGGTTGCTTATGTTAGCATACACTCCTTTAGACAAAGATCAGCCTTTATGGGTTCCAGCGAACTTCATAGATGCTTCATAAATATTAAATAATCAATTTCGACTCAGCAAACAATGACAGGATCTTCAACCAAAGCCCTACACTTTCCCGATCATGACATTATATACAGATAAATGCATTCTAAAAAATTGATTTAGTAGTATGTTTATTTCAAGTACTTTTTAAAATTAATTTACAATCTCTCACAAAACAGGGATAGCTCATATTATAGGTAATCACATTTTCTGATGAAATATCAACATAATTTTTGAGTACTTTAATTAACAGCGTAAGTATCAAATGTTAAGGATGAATATTTAAAAAGAAGCACTTTTATCCCATTTTAAAGGTCCAGACCTTTAAATTTTTCTTATTAAAAAATGTTACTGTAAGTTGGATTATTAAGGCAAACAGTCTCAATTGCTATGCATTACACAAATAGCAAGGATTTTAATATATTAATAGGTAGAGAGGTCATGGTTTTATTTAATATATCTAATGCTAGCTAATCATATTGTGCGTTCTTTTTATTCAACATTGTTTACCTGACATTTAAAAATTAAATGGAAAGAAATGCATTTAAATGTGTACTACACATTTAAAATTGATAGTTTATATTTGGTATAAAAGGGATAAAATTTATGGCCCTGGGTGACAATTTTATGTAACAAGGCATGAGAATGTAAAATTCCATTCAAATTCCTTTCTTATCACTATTCATAGAAACAGCATTTCTCAGCTGGGAAAGCTAACAGTGATATTACATGGTGACATTATTTCAGAAGAGTTGTCTACGATGCAGAATATCTAATTTTTTCACACATGAGTAAGGATTGTGTAGAACTTAGCATTTAATTTGCATTCTCTATACAGAATTTTGAAGGCCAAGGTTAAGTAATTTTAAATGGTTGTAATAATATAAAATTAATTTTGAAATAAGAATTTTGTATTTATGCATCTCTTTTGGTCCAAATCATTCCAAATAGCATTGCCAAAAGAATAGTATATCTTGATACACTAAAGACACAAACACTCTTATTGCTGCTTTAGGGGAAAGGAAACTGGAGCATGGAATTGCATAAATGATTTTTCTAAGACAATCCAAATAAAGAATAAGCACATCACACATCCACAGTTTCAGTGTTTCTCAGTTTAATGTTTGGTGCTTTTCTTTTAAGTATTAAAATGAGTAGAACACCAGATCACCTCACACATAAGGGAAGATGCTGGTACCTGCTGCTTGGCAACCTTACAGAGTCATAGTCAGTGCAACACTGTACACTTTAATTCACTGTCTCTGTGCATATGGGATTTGAAATCTAGAAGGTCTAGGATTAGTCCAAGGGTATGGGATTTGTAAACTATAAAGACTGAGAAACAGCTCCCAGTGTCTGCTTTACCTTATATACTGCTATGTCTACTGAGGGTGTTTTGAAGAATTTATTTCAAATTCTCAGATCTCTTGTCCTTTATGCAATTAAAAAATGGCACAAAGTGTCTTGTTGCAAGAGACTTGTTTAATATGTTTCAAATATAATCCACCCTAGAGACATTGTTCTCATTCACCTTCTATACTTGAATAATATAATTCTAAAAACCTTCTTAGCTCAGGATACTAGATGTTTTCACTCCTTTCTCTTTACCTCTGATTCTCTATTTTATTTGAGTTGTTTCTTATTTAATAACAATGTTAAATTTGATTTAATTCCTAAAATGTCACCATGATCAGGACCAACAAAGTTTTTTTTTTCCTATAAAATATCAGATAATACATAGTTTTGAAACTATTCAGTTCTGGTGTGATTGTTGATTTATTTTTATAATATAAAAGCAGCTATAGTAATAGCATACAAAAACAGGGAAGTGGCTATAAATTTCTTTATAAAAACAGAGAGTAGGTGAAGGCCCCTGACCTTGACCTAAAGAACAGTGACAACAGAATGAGGAATTAGTGTCTTAATGTGTGTGTAGTGATGCTTCAGTTTAGCAGTTCTCTAGTTTTAAAACAAAATCATCATCAGTGTCTGAAGTCACAGTTTTAAGATTATATACTTTCCAAATTGGCAACTTATCTTTATCTTGTCTTACATTTCTTTTCTCCTTTCTTTCTTTCTTTCTTTCTTTCTTTCTTTCTTTCTTTCTTTCTTTCTTCCTTTCTCTTTTTCTTTTTTAAAAATTTTCAGTATTATCATTGACATCATTTTTCTTAGGAGATAAAATTAAAGATTTAGGCAATATAGGGTTTAAATAGCACATCAAATGTTTTTAAAAATATACGCAAGTCTTTTAACCACCTTTGATGTTGTCTTAGGGTTTCTATTGCTACAAGAATATGACCAGAAAGCAAGTTGGGCAGGAAAGGGTTTCTTCTGCTTCCACTTCCACACCTCCATTCATCCCTAAAGGAAGTCAGTACAGGAACTTAAGCAGGGCAGGAACCTGGAGACAGGAGCTAATGCAGAGTCCCGGGAGGGTGCTGCTCTGTGGCTTCCTTCACATAGCTTGCTCAGTCTGCTTTCTTCTAGAACTCAGAATCATCAGCCCAGGGATGGCAGCACCCACCATGGCCTGGGCCCTCCCCTTAATGAATCTTATGGAGGCGACTTCCTTTCTGATAATTCTAGCTAATGTTAAGTTGACACACAAAACCAGCCAGTACAGATGTGCTTAACGTTTTCCCTTGAAATTCCCAATAAAATAGATGTAGGGTCACAAGGCTGTCGAGATCAGAAGGAGAGGAACCGAGATAAGAGGATTCTGTGCATCCATGGAAGGTAGGCAGCAGCACCAGTGGAATTCAGATCACTGCAGGAGGCTGAGCATGAAGCTCTGTAGGAGCAGCGCAGCAGCACAAGCTGCAGGCTAAAAACTTTGGAGAGACTCAGAACATAAAGACACCAGTTAAAAAGAGAAGTTAAGATTAAAGCTATTCAAGGGCGAGGGGATAGTCACTTAAAGCACAAAAATAAAAGTTGCCATCACTCTCTTTCCAACTACATCCATACTTCCTCAGCACTATCAACATCTTAGCAGACTCTCCATAAACGGTAGGACCTTGTAACTACATCTGAATAAATGGCAGGAAAAGCCATAAAAAGATGTCTTCAGTAGCCTATACAAGTAGTCCTGATTAAACCCAGTGTGTTAAAAGTCACACACACACACACACACACACACACACACACACTGAAGCGGCGGGGGGAGCAAAATTGCCTCCAGAATACTGCGAAACATAGCTAAATAGGAATCCAAGGAATCAGCTGATATTAAGGTAATCAAGTCTTTTTGGGCTTCACCCTGCTGTTAGAATATTATTTGTAAAACTAGAGGAACCTTCCCTTAAAGAATGCAAGATTATAATAAGCTTATACCTACAGGTTAGTGCTATCTTCAGCTTTGATGAAAAAAGCTACTCTTTGCACTGAGTGGCAGTGCATGCACAGTGTCATGGCTGGTCATGGTGCTGAGAAAAAGTGACTGTGGAATGATCAGCGTTAAGGGTCCACTTATATCAGATTCTCAAAGGCTTAGAGAACGTCATGGAAGAAGGGAAGAAGAATGGAAGAATGAACACTAGGGTGGAAAGGAATCAGGCAGTGTTATAGGTATGACAGACCCATGACTCCCAGGAACTCAGAGCAGCTGCTGTTGCCTGCATAGGGCCTGTAGGAGGCAGGACCAACAACCATTCAGTAATGGACTGGAGTAGACACTCGTAGGACACTTGTTAAACCACGGTCATCTTGGGCTGCTGGAAGAGAGGAAGTTACTGTCTTCATCCTATGCCCACACAAGTGGCCCTGGTTAAAACCAATATGTAAAAAGCCCCCACCCTGACCAAAAAAAAAAATCAAAAAGACATACAAATTAGATGGGGGTTCAGTAGAAGGACAAAGTCTCATACATGCCAGGCTGGCCTTTGCTCATAGGATTTCTTAAAGAGACTCTCTTACACTAATTAGAGATGCTTAGCTCACCAATCCTACCCACTAACAAGTGGGAAAGTTGATAGGGGCTAAGGGTAGAATTCAGAGAGCAAATATTTGAAGGAGGTTCAAATAGATAGGGAGAAAGTGATTTGGTAATATAATGCTGGGTAGGTGCTACCTCATAAGTCAATGGGTTACAGAACCATGAGTTATTTTTTATAATTTATTATCTGGTAATTTTATACATGTATATAATATATTCTAGTCACCTTCATGCCTCTGTGCTCTCTTACCCTCTTCTCTCCCCGCAGTCACCATCTTGAGGGATCCTTAGACTAGGTTTTGGTCAACTGAGCTGTTTTCCTAGTCTTATTTGAATTCATGCAAGCATCTGCAGTGAGCTAGTCAGTCTGGGGCTGGATGCCTCCTCTCCGTGTCTGGAGACTAGTGGTGACTGAAAGCTGAGTTCTATCCACCGTGGGGAGGCTAGTTTAGGTTTCTTCTGTTTTAAGAGAGTGACAATGCCATTCCAAGCTTATGCTTAAGGATAAAATCACTTCTGAAGTGACCCCCTAGTCAAATAAGCCACAAGACCAACCCAGATTCAAAACTGTCAAACATCACTGAATTATGCCCCCCTGTTCTTGAACCAAGCTATAAATACATATACACAAAGAATTTGACTACAGACTACAAACTATATCACAAGAAGAGTGTTTGATCGAAAAGAAAAGGCTTGATTAATCTGTAAGCCATGGAAAAGGAGTCATGATAGATACTTGCTTTGAACATTTGTACTGATATGGTGTGCAATGACATTACATTACTAATTTCAGGACCCTATAAGCCAAATTAAATTTATGAAGAAGACTTTAAAGAGTTTAAAGAGTTGAATTATACCCAACATAAGGAGGAAGTCTTTAAGATAATTTGTGAGATTTCCAGTCCTAGGAGGCATTAGGTATGTGTTGGAGCACATTTGCTGTGGGTATTTTGGAAGGATATAAATATGGAAGGAGTTTAGGCTGCAGGGGTTGTATTATGCCTTCCAATCTGGAATCTCCATGTGTCTTTACAATTGCTAGAGAGTGTAAGCCAGGGACGAGGATCCAGTACCATGTTTGGGGTGCCCTGGGAATAAATGACTCACCTCAACTGCTTATAATGAGAACAGAATAAAAGTCAGGACAATCAGACGCTCAGAGGGATCCGAGACACCAGGAAAGGAACTGGAGGCAGAGTCTAACAAAGGAACACCAGAGCAAGGGAAAGAAACCCAGTATCACTCATTTAGCATGGACCCCCTCAGCATTTTTCTCTGCATGGAAAATGTGGTTCAACATTTGGCAAGCCCACGCTACCTCACTCTTCTCTGATTCATAAATCTTTTTCACCTGAAATTCCTATTTGTGAAGTTATTACTTGGCCAGCGCTGTTCAGGCTCAAACACTCTCTCCCCTCTGAGTTTTCCATCTATAACAGCATCCTAACTAGTATATCTTTCCTGAGAGGATAAATTACTACAGCTGCGGGTTTAAAATCTATGGTTACTTCCAGCCTCCTGCATTTTTAACTGACTGTATATTCAGGCACTTCAGAGGGAGAAATATGACTCAGCAACCAGGCGAATGCTGCATTACCTAATCCAACTACGCATTAGTGGCAGGATAAAGACAAGATCTAGGCCCAATAACCAAGGTAGCTCCTTCTCAGGGGACTCTCTGTGCTTCTCCTCCTCCCTCTCTATTTAGCTTTTACCCGGGCCTAACTCAAGTCTGATAATGATAAAAGTTCTTGATAAAGAGATATCTATATTTCTATGAATATTTCCCAGTTGGTAGAAAAATAAGAACTTTGTATTCTAAGTTTAGTAGACAGAAGTCTACAAGGAGAATAAAAATCATGACTGACAACTAAAGATTCATTTTTATGAAGGCGTTTTCAAATGGAGTCAAACAGACCACAGGTAATCAGGTTCAACAAAAGAGATAAATTCAGTACAAATAGGAGAACTTAGGATCAAATAGATCCCCAGTAGGATTATTTTATGCAGGTTCTTAGGACTTCAGTGTGTGTACATCTTGCCATTACTGTATCTACCAACATAGGCTTTATGCCTGGCCACTAAGCCTGTATGGGGTTGAACAGCAGCTCTAGCATGTGCTGGGTGGAGAGGGACTATCTGGGCAAGGCACTGTCACTCGTCTAGGTAAAGAACAGGCCCAGGAGCATTTCATGCATGGCCTTGATCCAGAGAAACTCCATAGCCTATTCCCCACAGTCCCAGATGCTCCCAGCAGGAAGAACTCCAAATTCAGAGAGTGGCACCATTTTCTGGTGGTCAACATGAAGGTCAATGGCATTAGCAGTGGCACTGTCCTCTCAGATTATGTGGGCTCTGGGCCTCCCAGAGGCACAGGCCTCCATCGCTACATCTGGCTGGTATATGAGCAGGGCAAGCCACTGAACTGTGGTGAACCCATCATAAGCAACAGGTCTGGAGATCACTGTGGCAAGTTCATGGTGCCAGCCTTCCGTCAAAAGCCTCACCTAGGAGCCTCGGTGATAGGCATGTGTTAGCACACAGTGTGGGATGAGTTGCCCAAACTGTGTGAGCAGCTGTCTGGGAAGGAGAGTTGCTGCAGAGGCCAGCAGTCCTGGAGATCCCCCCCACAGTACTATCAAATTGTTCAATGCTGTTGCTCCCCTTCCTACCTACTGCCTCAGAGGGAGTGGCGAGCCTTGCTAGGATAGGGGTTAAGGGTATCTTCCTGCTACCTATCCTTATGATTCTAGCTTGTCACATCCCAGTTTGTGTGTTTGATTGAACTTAGGCTCTATCTTGTGAAATATCTGGTATTCTGATGGAGTCATTATACTGATGACTTAGGAGAACAATCTTTGAACAAGAAGTCATTTGCCAGGACCAAGTCCAGAGGAGAAGAGCCAGGGTTCCTGTTATCTGTAAGTTGTTTAACAAGGAGATTCGGTCCAGAACCAGACACAGTGGCATCTTTTGAGGTGTGATTTTAGGGTCCTGTCCCCCCAGTGTCCCAAATGAGACAACTCAAGACTCCCAGCTCAGCTGAAGACCTGACGGTCCAGTTCAGTCAGGTGGCTTCACAGGTGTGTCAATGCCCCATCCCTCTAATGAACAGGACTACCGTGAGGATGTGTGGTCGTGGAGACAGACCCTGCTAAGCCCATTGCTTCTCAGTGAGTAAAAATAACTGGAGTTGCTCAGTGTGTTAATCCTCTCTGTTCCTTGTCAAATGAAAATAAAAGATATTGGGTCAGAAGGAAAATAAAAGAATTTCTTCTGCAATAAAGTACAGAATAGGATATAGCATGGATTGAGACAGTTGTGATTATGAGGAAGCCATTGTTGGTCCTTGGGAAGATGGATTCGCTGATTCTCAGGCATTCCTCAGACCGCTAAGCTATGATGCAACCATGTCCATGGACGCTTCTGCCAGTGTTTCTCTGTCTGGAGATTCTTAGAGTTCCAAAGTTGGCTCGATTTCTTTGAGGAATTTTTGTTAGTAGAGATGTCTACTCTCATATAACCCTGGAAGTATCTCTCCTTTTCTCTCTAGGCTGTCTAAGGAATTCACACTCTTATCTCCAAGTTACTTTAGAATTTTATGATGGCAATATTTGGATGGAAAAACACTCAGTTTTAGAAAATCATAAAAAGCTCTTTCAGAATGATTACTCAATTTCCCGTCTGGTTTCTCTGAATCTTAGCAATTATCCTTAGTTATCAATAGTCTGAATCCCAATATCTTATTTACACTTGGAAACTTAAATACAATATTCAAAGTTACATAAAATTATTACATTTTACCACCTCTAAACTTGTGCAACTTTCAGATATGTAGTTTGTAAGTCTTTTTCTGTTTTGTGAGCAACCCAGGCTTCAGACACTGCATGTTGTTTGCCAAGAACAACTCTCACTTGTCAGAAATTGTTAATTGCATTGCTCCATTATTTTATGTAGTATTAGTATAGACCAACTACCTACAGTCGAAACAATGTATTGAAACTATATCAGGCAATCCCAATTTTTTTCTTACCTCATACATTAATGGGAACCAGAATTTTAAATTTAATTTTATTTATCCTGACTTCAGTTTTGCCTCCCACCACTCCTTCCAGTCCCCTGCCTCCCTTCTCCTCCAGATCCACTGCTTCTCCATTTCTCTTCTGCAAAGAGCAAGCCTCCAAGTGATAGCTACCTACCATGGCATAACAAGATGCAATAAAGCTAGGTAGCAGACTATACTGGTGCTCAGCACCAATATAGAACAGCTATTTCACAGTTATTTATGTTCCTTCTAACACAATAATATCTAAGGCTATCACTCTAAGATCAAGCTGCCTGAACATAAATCCTCTCTTTAATACTTGACTACCCAAGTAGTCTAAACTGTTGAGGTTTGGTCTGCTGCTATGTATCGTAATGCTAAATTTTGTTCTTGGAGGTCTAGGCCTCTGAGTGAATTCTCACGTTTAACAGCTTTTGTTGTGCAAACCTTGATCCTTAATTTAAAACTATTGGTTAAATAAAAATGGCGAGTCATCAAGTGTCTACAGGATTAGGCAAATTCTCTCTCTCTGAAGCTAGACAAGACAGTCCTCTGATACATATGTGCCTGGGGCCACGGACCAGCCCACGTATGCTCTCTGGTTGGTGGCTCAGTCTCTGGGAGCTCCCCTGGATCCAGGTTAGCTGCCACAGTTGTTCTTCCTATGGGGTTTCCATCCCCTTCAGCTCCTTCAATCCTTCTCCCAACTCTTCCCATAGGGGCTCCCAAACACAATCCAAAGGAGGGCAGGGGAGAGCATCCTCTCAGAGGCAAAGGGGAGGAGGGGAGATGGGGTGAAGAACTCTAGGACGGGGAATGGGAGGGAGCAACATTTGGAATATAAACAAATAAAATAATTAAAAAGAAAAAGAAAAAGAAAAGACTAGGCACAAACTCTCATGTGCAGGCTGGAGGAGGCAACCCATTAGGAGAGAAAATATCCTAAGAGCAGGCAAAATCAGAGACATACTCACTTCTCCCGTTACAAGTTTCACAAATACCCCAAGGTAAACAACCATAGCATGTATACAGAGGACCTAGTGCAGAGCCTCGCAGGCTCTGTGACTGTTGTTTCACTCTCTGTGAGCCCTTATGAGTCCTTTCATTCTGTGGGGGCATATTCTCTTGGTGTCTTGAGCACTCTGGCTCCTACAATCCATCTTACCCTTCTTCCACAGAGTTCGCCTTACTCCATCTAATGGTTGGGTGTGGGTCCCTATATCTGCTCCTATCGGTTTAGCCTAGTTAACTATGTAGCACTGTTTATGGGTGTCATGGCCTCCCCAAACCCTATCATCTGAAGAAACAAGCATTTAGATCATGGGACTTCGAAGCACAGTTCAGATTCAAACACCAGGACCTATGATGAATCTGGAATTCACACATTCCTAGTAGTATTTACACATTCTCTCTAAGGTTCATAAAGAACTCACATTCCTATTTCCATTTCCAAATTACTGTAGAATTTTATGATGACACCATTTGGATGGAAAAATACTTAGTTTTCCTTTCCTTTGTCTTAGGAGGTTTTGGAAAACCATGGCATCTTTTTCTTTTTTCTTTTTTCTTAGATATATTCTTTATTTACATTTCAAATGATTTCCCCTTTCCTGGTTCTCCCTCACCTCCAAAAGTCCCATAAGCCATCTCCTCTTCCCGGTTCCCCAATCAACCCCCTCCTGTATCCCTGTCCTGGTATTCCCCTACACTGCTGCATCCAGCCTTTCCAGGACCAAGGGCCTCTCCTCCCTTTGATGTCCAGCAAGGCCATCTTCTTCTGCCTATGCGTCTGGAGCCATGTGTAACACCATGTGTACTATCTGGTTGATGTTTTTGTCCCTGGGAACTCTGGGAGTACTGAGTGGCTCATATCATTGTTCCTCCTTGGTGCTGCAAACCCCTTCAGGTCCTTGGTCTTTTTTCTAGCTCCCCCATTGGGGACCCTGTGCTCAGTTCAATGGCTGACTGAGAGTGTCTCCCCCTGCACCCCCCCCACTCTGTATTTGTCATGCATTAGCAAAGCCTCCCAGATGACAGCTATATCTGGCTCCAGTCAGCAAGTACTTGAGGGCATCAATAATAGTGTCTTGGTTTTGTAACTGTATATGGGATGGATCACTAGGTGGGGAAGTCTCTGGATGGTCTTTCCCTCAGACTCTGATCCACACTTTGTCTCTGTGGGTATTTTGTTCCCCCTTCTAAGAAGGACCATAGTATCCATACTATGTTCTTCATTTTTGGGCATCACTTGATATTTGAATTGTATCTTGGGTATTCTGAACTTCTGGGCTAATATCCACTTATCAGTGAGTGCATACCATGTGTGTTCTTTTGTGATTGGGTTACCTCACTTAGGATGATATTTTCTAGTTCCACCCATTTGCCTAAGAATTTCATGAATTCTTTCTTTTTAATAGCTGAGTAAATATACCACATTTATATTCCATTGTGTAAATATACCACATGTTCTGTATTTATTCCTCCATGGAGGGACACTTGGGTTCTTTCCAGCTTCTGGCTATTATAAATAGGGCTGCTATGAATATAGTGGAGCATGTGTCCTTATTACATGTTGGGGAATCCTCTGGGTATATGCCCAGGAGTGGTATAACAGGGTCCTCCAGTAATATCATGCCCAGTTTTCTGAGGAACCGCCAGACTGATTTCTAGAGTGGTTGTACTAGCTTGCAATCTGGCCATCTTGCCAAAAGCAATATACAGATTCAATGTAATCACCCTCAAAATCCCAACTCAATTCTTCATAGAGCTCGAAAGAGCAATTTTCAAATTCATCTGAAATAACAAAAACAAAACAAAACAAAACAAAACAAAACAAAACAAAACAAAACAAAATAAAAACAGGATAGCAAAAACTATTCTCAACAGTAAAAGAACATCTCAGGGAATCAGTATCCCAAGAGCAATTTTCAAATTCATCTGAAATAACAAAACAAAACAAAACAAAACAAAACAAAACAAAAAGGATAGCAAAAACTATTCTCAACAGTAAAAGAACATCTCAGGGAATCAGTATCCCAGACCTCAAGCAGTACTACAGAGCAATAGTGTTAAAAACTGCATGGTATTGGTATAGTGATGGGCAGGTAGAGCAAAGGAATAGAATTGAAGACCCAAAAAAATAAACCTACACACCTATGGTCATTTGATCTTTGACAAAGTAGCTAAAAGCATCCAGTGGAAAAAAGATAGCCTTTTCAAAAAATGATGCTGGTTCAACTGGTGACTAGCATACAGAAGAATGCAAATTGGTCCATTCTTATCTCCTTGTACCAAGCTCAAGTCTAAATGGATCAAGGACCTCCACATAAAACCAGACACACTGAATGTAATAGAAAAGAAACGGGAAGAGCCTTGAGCACATGGGCACAGGGGAAAATTTCCTGAACAGAACACCAATAGCTTATGCTCTAAGATCAAGAATTGACAAATGAGACTCATAAAATTACAAAGTTTCTGTAAGGCAAAGGGCACTGTCAATAGGACAGAACAGCAACCCACAAATTGGGAAAATATCTTTACCAACCCTACATCTGACAGAGGATTAATATCCAATATATACAAAGAACTCAAGAAGTTAGACTCCAGAGAGCCAAATAAGCCTATTAAAAATGGGGAGGGGGGTACAGAGCTAAACAGAGAATTCTCAACTGAGGAATATTAAACGGCTGAGAAGCATCTAAAGAAATATTCAACATTCTTAGTCATCAGGGAATGCAAATTGCAATGACCCTGAGATTTCACCTCACACAAGTCAGAATGGCTAAAACCAAACCTCAGGAGGCAGCAGGTGCTGGTGAGGACATGTAGAAAGAGGAAAGGCCTCTTTTTAAAGAGCTGTTACTGAGTTTCCCTTCTAGCTTTGCTAAGCCTTGTTTTATCATTAGCTGTTTACACTCTGAACCCCTAGCATCGTATTCGCATCCTGGAAGTTGAGTGCAATATTGAATCATACTTGGTTTTAACTCTCAGAGGGAGGAGTTACATAGTTTGTGTTCTGTACGACTTCTTCCTCCAACTCCTTTGTCACTGATCCTTGGGCTTATATTGGTATGTATGTATATTCTTAATTCTGAGCTACACCCTCACCCAGGCAAGTGTTTTACCACTGAGTCACACTGCAATACCTGTCTTAGTGTTTTAAAAAAATATATCTTACTAAGCATAGTCACCACACTTCTCCATGGGTTTTAAATATTTATCTCTTTGTCTAATTAATGTGTGTGGCCCTTTGGTCAGTCTCCATTCCTCCTCACTCCTATATTTATTTCTTGTTAGTGATTGTCGTCTTCGCTTCAGAGTTTAGCTTCTTTAAGTTCCACATGCCAGTGGAACCTTGTAGCATTTGAAGTTCACTGCCTGGTTGACTTCACTTTGAGGTGTGTTCTCTAGGTTCATACATGCTATAGAAAAGGCAGCGTTTCTTTCTTCCTGAGGAATGAACATCTACAAACCACATTTTTCTTTCATTTGTGTGCTTGTGTATATTTCCAGTCTTCTCTAATGTGAATAGTAATGAGACAAGAATTGGCTTGTGGGCATCTCCTAACACAACAATTTCACATTCTTTGACTACATGTACGCTATAGCTCAATCATATGGCAGTTATATGCATTTTTTGAGGAACCCCCATGCTGTTTTATGTTCTAAGCAACGCTATGCAAAGGTTTCCTTTGCCACAGGTATGCCAACATTTATAACCTGTTGCCTTTTTGAGTTTAGCTACTGAGATACCTATGAGTCATCTATGAAAGAGGAGCCCATGGTAGCTTTGGTTTGCATCTTCCTGATGATTATCAATGCTGAGCCTTTTTCAGATGCCAGTTACCTCCCCATTTGTAAGTCTTTATTTTATACATGTTTTTAAGGTCATTGGCCAAGTTTTTTCTGGGTTATCTATTAAGTTCCATGAGGTCTCAGTGCATTTTTGGATAATAACAATTTATTGGTTGTATTAATAAATTATCTCGCCAAATATTCCAGTTATTAGTGTCATTCACTCTAATAAATTCTGTTGGTCTGCTTTGCTCTTGAGGTCACCATAATATAAGTGTGTCTCTTAAAAATACATGGGAATGTAGTTTAAAAGGCATAAAGTAAACCATTAGGTTCTCTCAGAAGTTATAGAATGTCATTTGTTAGACAATCCATTTGCATATCTTATACTATATCTACATATTTAGGGGGATATAATAGTAGGGTGGAAACCAGGGCATGTTATGTTGCTATGTGTTTATGATACTACTCATTTTGACCTATAAAAGGAAGATTAAGTATTTAGAGTTTAGGAATAAAATAAAATAGAAAAATATGACATCATGAGAGTTTATTCATAGTCTAGTTTCTCCTCAATGGTTTTACCAGACGATTGTTATGTTATGAGCTCCCCAAGGACAACAATGAAGTTATCATCACTTTTCATCCTTAAAATGTGTGGTATATGATCAATACCCATACATTGGATGTAAAATGGCTCTGATGTGTGTGTGTGTATGTGTGTGTGTGTGTGTGTGTGTGTGTGTGTGTGTATGTGTGTGTCGGGGGAGAATGGAATTGCAATGCAACCTACACTTGAAACTGGACCAGTAAACCTGTGATTGCAAAGGTGAGTTGTCAGCATCTGAGAAGAAATATGTGCCTGAGAACTGGTGAAGCAGTGTCACACTGGGACTGGGCTAGGATCTTAGCTCAGTACCTCTCTATCTTCATTAGCCCTAGTCCCAGCTTGTCACTCTCCCAAGTTCTTTGAAACTATGTAGATTCTACAAGGATCTGATGAATATTTCTCTTTTATGGCTTTGAATCTTTAAATCATTTCGGGTTGAATTTGACAGAGTTGTTGACAGCCCAAATGGATTTTTTTTAATGTTGTAGCTTAGATAAATCTTTCTGTTGCTGTAGAGGAGCCAAAAATGTTTTTATGATTAACTCCAACTTAATAAACAGCTAAAGCCTTTCTTTCTTCCTTCTTTCCTTCATTTCTTTCTGGCTTTAAGTCTGTCTTTCTGTCTTTCTTTCTTTTTAAATACAAGTATTTAATTTTTTTTTAAATATGGATTGGTTCTTCTTTGGTAATTACAAAACCATTTTTTTTTTGTAAAATTGCCAACATGTTAATCAAAATAATATAGGATTTTGTACATCAGACATTTAACTATCTTTTAAACTTTCTGTAATGAAATCACGAAATAAAATTAAAATAGATTGAAATAGACCTCTCTTATTGCTTATGTTCTGTGTAGAGCAAAAGTCTTGCTTAAAGTTCAGCAAGGACCATATTAAATTTCAATATGGAATACATATTCCACTTGTGGAATGCATATCTGAACATTCATATCACCACAATAACATGCAGCATGAGGAAATAAAAGAACTGGGTGTTACCTTGTTTATATATCCCCTGAAGTATGCGTTCCCGGCTCACTCAGATGAAGGACAACCTTTGACTTTCACTGGCCTTATTTGCTCTTACATCAAAATTTTGGTAAATTTGGCAAATCTTGATCATTGCTAGAGAGTCTCTAAGTCATCAAATTAACTAAGTAACTAGATAATCAAACAAACAAATAAATAATCAGGAAAGGAAAATGTAATTATTTATTTAATTAGGCACAAAAACTAGGACTCCGGTATGTTCTCAGACTCAGACTTTTTCAATCAAATCATCACAAGAGGTTTGATATAGTCCTACCTCCTGCCCCATTGTTCCGAGCTCAGCCCACATACTTCCCTCATTTCTATTCTTCTTCTTGTAGAGGATTCCAGGATTCCTTTAGTCAATAGCATTATCAGTAAGATGGAGAGCAAGTCTTAATTTTTCTTTCTTTGTCTTGTAATAGGTCAACATGTTGACAGTCTTAACATTAAATGCTAAGTGTTTTATTCTTTTACTAATCTCTTCATTGT
This sequence comes from Apodemus agrarius, assembly GCA_964023405.1. Classification (NCBI taxonomy): domain Eukaryota; kingdom Metazoa; phylum Chordata; class Mammalia; order Rodentia; family Muridae; genus Apodemus; species Apodemus agrarius. The sequence goes on from OZ030011.1 coordinate 85,387,213, forward strand.
CCAGCCTTAAATGCTAAATATATGATATATATTTATTCATATTTTTGAGATAGGGCCTTATGTGTACACATGACTGGCCTGGTATTTGGTACTCAGACGTGGATTGCCTCAAATACAGTACATATTCTATCATGATGTCATGCCTTGGCAGCTCTTTTAGTTTTTTCAGAATGTTAGATTATTAACATACTAAATAATCTGCTGTATTTTGACTACATCAATTTAATTTTTCAGAAGGATAAGCTGACACCCTAAAAGTCTTAATTCTGAACTTCATTTCACTTTATAAATAAGGCTAGCTCAATAATAGTAAATGATCATCAGTAAAACAATGAGATTCAGTAACTTAACCCCTTGTGTTCCAAAGAATATTCCCTCTGCTCAGAGACAGCACCACGTCATTAATTTTTAGATACATAATGTATTCGAGTGCAGATAGTTTGGCTTGAACTGCTTAGAACTTTGAAATAGCATGAAAGTATATGTGGAGATGGGGATTGGGTTGAAAGTTGAACTGCCCTATAGATCTGTCTGCTTCCTCCTGGTCGTCAGATTTTCCAAGTATTTTTACTGTGATGCAAAAGTAAAGATCACTAGACTCTCATTTTCTTTATGTTGATGGAACCACTGAAAGCCTCAAAGTACCACAAAGTCAGGAAATGCAAAGTGTGGTCACTTTCCACAACCTATTATGAAGTAAAATTGCTTAATATTCTTGCGTTATATTATTGATCTGAGCATACATCATCACCAGCAAGTAGTGAATGTGTCCCTCTTCCACCTTTGTGCTCTATAAAGAATCAGCCAGATGTAGCCACCTAGAAACTCTTATCCACTCCCCAAGCACTGTAATCTGCTTTTCCCTCACAGTATATAGTTACTGTATTTATTTTGAGATGAGATTCTAAATGTAATTTATAAAAAGATTAAATATATTTCCATAGGAAGCACAAATATTGGTAGAGAAAGAATTCAATTAAATATGTTGTATTAAAATTTTGGTTCTGAGAGTATGAGACAGTTTCATAAATGCCACTGACTTGAATTAATTTTAATTTTTACTAACTGAAAAGTAAACTAATTTCTGTATTTTCTGAATCACACAACTTTCCAGTGAAAATGGGTGGGCTAAAATAAACTTTTTTGTAAAATAATTTTCTATACGATATGAAGAAAATATAGTCTTGAAGCTTTTGATGTCTTCTTTAGAAAAAAATTTCCATCAACTTTCTTCCATAGTGATCCATATTTGTACCAATAAATTGAGACCATTGAGGACATTTGTAAGCACTCAGCAGCTTCTGTAAGCTGTTCAAAGTCTGTGGCTCAATATGGGACAGGATTTATATTTGATCATTGTTTTTGTATCACTATCAATCTCTCTGTGTGACTATGTCTCTCTCTCTCTCTCTCTCTCTCTCTCTCTCTCTCTCTCTCTGTGTGTGTGTGTGTGTGTGTGTGTGTGTGTGTGTGTATGTATGTGTGTGTGGGGGTGTGTGTGTGTTAGAGAGAGACAGAGACAGAGACAGAGAGAGACAGACAGATAAGCAAACAGATTCCCTTAATTTAAGAAGGGTTGCTGTTCCCAGAGTAGGTCGAAGATTATGTTCTCAAGTATGGGAAACAAACTAACCTCGCCCAACAATTTTTAATCTCCAATAAACCCATAGGTATCACAGGTCCCTCTTCCACATCCGTTATGAAATGTAGTCTTCTATGGGTAATAAGAGCTACCATGAATTCATGAGTGCAATGACCATGTTGTGCCCAGAAGACATATTTTACTACATATCTTCCCATTCTATTGACCTGACATATCTTTCTGCCCCATTTTCTGTGAAGCAATCACTATCACTCTTTTTTATTACATCTGTCTGTCTGTCTGTCTGTCTATTATCTATCTATCTATCTATCTATCTATCTATCTATCTATCTATCTATCTATCTATCTATCCAGTTATCTATCTATCCTCTATCTATGTATCTATGTATTTATCTGTGTATCTATCTGTACTGGCTAGTTTTGTGTGTCAACTTGACACAGGCTGGAGTTATCATAGGAAAAGGAGCTTCAGTTGGGGAAGTGCCTCCATGAGATCCAGCTGTGGGGCATTTTCTCAATTAGTGATCAAGTTAAGAAGGGTCCCTTGTGGGTGGTGCCATCTCTGGGCTGGTATTCTTGGGTTCTATAAGAGAGCAGGCTGAGCAAGCCAGGGGAAGCAAGCCACTAAGGAACATCCCTCCATGGCCTCTGCATAAGCTCCTACTTCCTGACCTGCTTGAGTTCCAGTCCTGACTTCCTTTGGTAATGAACAGCTATGTGGAAGTGTCAACTCAATAAACCCTTTCCTCCCCAACTTGGTCATGATGTTTGTGCAGGAATAGAAACCTTGACTAAGACACTATCTATGATCTATCTACTTTATCTATCAATCACTTATCATTTTTCTGCCTGCCTATATCATCTATCTATTATGTGTATATGTATGTGCATTCATATATGCATGTGTATGTGTAGGTGCATGCCAATTTACAAGTATGGAGGTCAGAAGAAAAGTTAGAAAATTTCATTTTGCTTTTCTATCATGTGGGTAACAGGGAGTTAACAGATTGTTTGATTTAATGTCAAGTGGCATCTCACTGGTTCATCACTGACTGATCAAACTTGCGATTTATGCCATGAGAGGAAGTTCATGAAACTATCTGGACAGCAAGGAACTGGAAACCGGATGGCCCAGAGACCTAGAGTACAATGAAACATGACTGGCCAAAACAAAAGTCAGTGAAATGACTCCTAATGATATTCTGCTATATGTATAAACTGGAGCCTAGCTCAAGCATAATAGAGGCTTCATGCAGCAATAGAGCCACAGCCAAAATTAGGATTAGGTGAAGCTCAGGGAATCCCGATGTAGAGAGGGAGAAAAAAATTGTAGGAGCCAGAGAGGCCAAGGATACTACAAGAAAACCAATAATATCAACTGACCTGAGCTCATAGGGGCTCACAGAGATGGAACCAACAATCAGGTAGCCTATATGAGTCTGGGCTGGGTCCTTTGCACATACAATATGGTTATGTAGTTTTGTATTCTTGTGGAACTCCTAATAATGGAAATAGGAGCTGTCTTTTATTATTTTGCCTGCTCTTGAGATTCTTTCTTACTACTGCATTGCTTTATCTAGCCTTGATATGAGGGTGTGTGTCTGGTTTTATTGTAACTTATTATGCTGTGTTCAGTTGATGTCCCTGGGATACCTGTCTTTTCTCTGAAGGGAAACTGGAGGAACAGTAGCGTCCTCAGATGAGCATTTGGTGGCACTTAGCTTTTCTCACTATGGGGACCTGATCTTGGTCCCTTCAGGAATCCTGTATGGAAGTTTTATTTTCAATAAATCAAAATGAAGCTATATTTGGAATCAGGGCTTTTGAAGTAACCCAGAGTGAGTGTTACCATCGTACATGCAATATGCCTGGTATCTTGGTAAAGATTCAGATTCCCTGAAACTGAGTCATAGACATTTGTGAGCTGTCATGTAGGTACTGAGAACTGAATTCTCCTTCGCTGTATGAGCAGGCAGTGCTTTTAGTCTCTGTCATGTATAGCTCCAGTCTATCCTCCACCTTTATTAGACCTATGTTTTATTAACCTATGTTTTATTAAAGGCTGTATGTAAAGTCCAACTCATTATTAGGAAGTAGCTGAAACATTAAGAGGATCCTATTATTGTTCTTCTATGAGGCTGCAAACCTCTTCAGCTCTTTGGGTCCTTTCTCTAGCTCCTCCATTGGGGACCATATGCTCAGTCTACTGGTTGACTGTGAGCCATGGGTATTTTGATCCACCTTCCAAGAAGAATCAAAGTATCCATACTTTGGTCTTCCTTCTTCTTGAGCTTCATGTGGTCTCTGAGTTGTATCTTGGGAATTCCAAGCTTTTGGACTAATATCCACTTATCAGTGAGTGCATACCATGTGTGTTCTTTTGTGATTGGGTTACCTCACTCAGGATGATATTTTCTAACTCCATCCATTTGCCTAAGAATTTCATGAATTCGTTGTTTTTAATAGCTGAGTAGTACTCCATTGAGTAAATATATCACATTTTCTTTATCCATTTCTCTGTTGAGGGACATCTGGGTTCTTTCCAGCTTCTGGCTATTATAAATAAGGCTGCTATGAACATAGTGGAGCATGTGTCCTTATTACATGTTGGAGCATCAGGAGTGGTATAGCTGGGTCCTCAGGCAGAACTATGTTCAGTTTTCTGAGGAAATGCCAAACTGATTTTCAGAGTGGTTTTACCAGATTGTAATCCCACCAGCAATGGAGGATTGTTCGTCTTTCTCCATATCCTCTCCAGCATCACTCTGAGTTTTCTATCTTAGCCAGTCCCCCAGAGCTCCCAGGAACTAAACCACCAACCAAAGAGTACACATGGAGGTACCTATGGCCCCAGCATCTTATGTAGCAGAGGAGGGCCTTTTCAAATATCAATGAGAAGAGAGGCCATTGGTCCTGTAAAGGCTTGATGCCCCAGTGTAGGGGAATGCGAGGACAGGAAAGTGGGAAGGGGTGTTGGCAAGCAAGGGGAAGAGAGATGGGATAGGGGAATTTCAGAGGGGTAAAGATGAAAGTGGATACCACTTGAAATGAAATAAAGCAAATATCTAAGAAAACAATAAAAAAGAGGATCTTAGGGAAATATCTTCTGGATAGTAGGCACACATATTTGAGGGAAGAATTGGGATCAAGTTTCCTCCTCTCCCTCTTTTACACTTATTGACCTGTCATGAACAGCTTTTATACTTGAAACAATGTCTGAAATAAATAATCTATAAAGAGGAGAAGCTTATTTTGGATGATGGTTTCAGAGATTTGTGACCATGGTCATCCAGCTCTGTGACTTCTGTGCCCAGAGTGGGTGAGTGTGGTAGAGGAGGAGACTCACATCATGGATGTCAGGCAGTAAATGAAAAGGAAGGACCTGGTCCTAATGTCTCTTTCACTCTAATAACAGCACCCCTTCCATAAGTCATGGCCTCTTAAAGGAATCACCACCTTCCAGTATTGCCACAGGCTGGCAACCAAGTGTGTAATGTCTGAGACTTCCCTAAACCAAACTAAAAACTTTGCTTTGCAACTTCAGCCTTGATGTGCAGACTCATGAAGACTCCAGAATAATGGAATTAATCAACTGTGGACTGAAATCTGTACACAGGAGTCAAATATGTGTATTTTTCCATAAAAATATATTCTTGAGTGTTTTGTATCACAAAAGTATGCATCTATGGAAAAAAAGTAAATAAATTCAACCTTAATAACCCTTAAGAGTGTTGGTCACACTTATATAAAGCATCCTTAGCAACAACACCAAATGTTCTGGAAATAAGAATGCAGTTAGTGCATGAGGAAGTATCAAGACCATTTCTCTTGAGCTACATGAAAGAACATGAAACAGAAAGTGAGGTCAAGAGTGGATGCTTTTGCACACATCATTGCACATTGCACTTTTGCACTACTATCTATCATACTGTATTACTATTGTTGTGTAAATGTTTCCTTTGGGATTAAATCATCTTCAGAGAAAACTTTTTAAGACAGAATATGCAAGGAAGGGTAAAAAACAAAACAGAATATTTTAAGGCAAACTGTTTCTAGGAAGCTGAAACAGTCAGATGCTGTCAAAGAGTTAAAACTCCCAATCTTTTAGGGAAACTCATTGAGGTAGGAAGTAAACAACTCAAAGTAACTGCAGGAAGTCCCTGAAAGTGACAAATTCACTGGGAGCCTCCCTCCACAAGAATAAGTAAACCATCGAGACCACTGAAAAGCTCTCCCAGACAAGGCAAGGTGCAAAGAAGACTCAGAAAAACAGAGCTGAGCTGCCAACTCTCAAACTAGGCAAGCTGCAAAGTAGACTTCCAAACAAGTTCGACTGCTCAGAAGAAGCTCAGATGAAGTAACATGAACGATGCAGAGACCAGCTGAGCTGACTAGAAGTGGGTCAGATCCACCATAAGCTCAGAGATCCACCTGCCTCTGCCTCCCGAGTGCTGGGATAAAAAGACTATGCCAATACTGCCCAGCTTATATTTGTCAGAATTTAAATGATTTGATTCTGTTCCTTTCTGTTTAGTGTGGGTTTTCCTTTTTCTTTTTCTTTTTCTTCTTTTCTTTTCTTTTTTTTTAAAAAAAAAAAAAAACATGCTATAATTTACTTCTATTGCATAGCCAAAGAATGGTCCTGTTTGTGTCTGTACTGGAAAGAGTCTTTTATCTTGAGCTCCTCTAAACATTTAAAATAAAAAAAAATGTAAAATTACTGCATTATCAGTTAAAAAGCATCATAATACACAAGTTATACATAACTAAAAAACAAATTAGAGTCTTTGTGGACCATTATAACTCATAAAAATGGAATGCAAATCACAGTAAACTGTTTTTTTTTTTATACCATATAGATGAAAAATAGTGATAACTTGTCAGAAAAGAAAAATGCACAATTTCATTAAAGTATTTTTCTTGGGAAATATTTTAGAAAATCTTTTATATAATATGATTGAGTTTAAGAGTCCCTGAGCTGAATTTCAGAAAATCAGATTGATATGTATCTGCATAATAATTGTCATTTAGTTCTAAATGACTTAAACTAAAAGCTTTCTTATTCCTTTTTTGAAGCAGCTCATTCAATATATGAAGTTGAGAACCTTATTCATCTTTTCTAAATGCAAGGTCTTACTCATACTTGTAGGTGAGGATTCAGCCCTGTTTACAAAAGTGAATCATACAGCACATACAGACCAGTTGTAGAAGTTCCTCCAATGAAATGTTGTATTCACAAGGATTGTGTACATTAGGGAATCTCAGCCATGTTTACTTCATTTAAATTGTGCCCCTTTATGCCATGTATAATGAAGAGAGAGAGAGAGAGAGAGAGAGAGAGAGAGAGAGAGAGAGAGAGAGAGAGAGAGAGGGGAGAGAGGGAGAGGGAGAGGGAGAGGGAAAGGGAAAGAGGGAGAGGGAAAGAGGGAGAGGGAGTGAGGGAGAGGGAGTGAGGGAGAGGGAGTGAGGGAGAGAGAGTGAGGGAGAGAGAGTGAGGGAAAGGGAGTGAGGGAGAGACAGAGACAGAGACACTGTGACAGAGACAGACACAGAGAGAAGTATAGGCATGAGTTTCATTTTTTATTTCTTTCTACTTTCCAATAAATTCCAATATTTGGAGATTTCTTTATTTGAATTATTTGAATTAAGTATACTGTTAGGTAAAGTAAAGAAGAAAGAGAAGGAAGGAATCAAAGCTACATCCACTACAGAAGAAATTCAAACTCTCCCCCAACCAATAAAAACAAAAACAAAAACAAAAACAAAACAAACAAAACAGCTAAGTGAACAGGTAGATCATGCTTCAAATTACAACTGTATTTGGGGCAGAATTCAAAGGTTTCCCCAAAGGTCCTCCCCCTCAGGGCTTGGGTATCCTACAGTGACATACTGGGGAGAGGTGGAATTGGTATGAGAAATAGCTAGTGGGAGGAAGATAGATTGTTGGGTATGTGCATTTGCAGCCTTGTTGTCTTCTCTGATTTCTAGCTGCCGTGAAGTTAACAGAATCTTGCCAAGACATATTATGCTACCACACAAATAGCCAACCAGCCATAGATTGTACTCACCAAACTGTAAGCCAACATTTTCCTTTAAGTTTATGTGTTCCAGATGTTTGCAAAATGATGGAAATCTAATAAAAGATATTAAAAAGAAAACGTGTTGATAAATATGAAATTCGATATTAGAATCTTATGATCTGAGGTATATCAAACCCAGAATCCATAATCAATGTATAGGGATTGGTAAACTTCCATGGTGAAAATTAAAGCTGTACTCTCATTAGCTTCCAACATAAAGTTATTAACTCCTTCAATATCAAGTATAGGCAGCAATATAAGAAGCACTAATTTTATCACCGGTACAAATCAGAAGAACTGCAAAGTTATTTTTTAGTGGAACCATAACTGTTTATCATCCTTGCTGGTTGTTTCACATCAAATGTTTTTATTTAATGAGTAATAGAACAATACAATAGAAAATGTCATCAATATCTATATTTTAGGATAGTTTCTTTTATAAACATATGTGTCTCATGTATTTCAAAATATTTTTCTTTCTTTTCTTTCGAACAACATATTTTTTTTAAATTGACTGAGTATTTCATACAATATACCATGATCATAATTGCTTCACATTCCTTTCAGGTCTACTCTACCACCCTTGTGCACTGCCCCATCTAATCCAAATTTGTGTTCCTCATACACTCTTTGGAGCATGGTCAAACTCCCAGTAGCCAGCTACTAACGGATAACTGAGTCCATTCCCATCTGCCTCAGTAGAAGCAATTAACTGTAAAGGAGCTGAACTTCAACATCTTTGTCATAATTTTTAAGGACTATCTTCAATAGTTTCCTGTCCAAACTGTTTCTCCCTCTCCCTCTCCCCGTGTCCCCTTCCCCTTCCCCCTCCCCATCCCCCCCAGTGTATGTATAGAAGGGTTGTCACAGAAACCTTCAATATCTCTCATTCTCAATTATGAGTGTCATTTAGCACCACTGAAAGGTTAAAGCTTCCTTGCCCATGAAAGCTAGTGACAGCACAGATAGTTGATTTCCACAAAGTTTCTTGCAGCAGCATGGACCACAGACTCAACAAAGTCTCCTGTAGCAGCCCCGACGACGGTAACCAACATGCATCCAGTAGTAACAAGAAGCCATGACACTAAAACCGCCTATGATGAGTCAAGGACCACAGACAACAACATGGCTCTTGGCTGCAGAACAGATTGTAGGTTGAGATCTTTTAGGCAAACCTGATTATGAACACCAACATGGTCTCCCAGTGGCAGAATGAAACATAGACATCAACATGGTGGCAGGACAGACCACAGACATTAATATGGCCTCTGCTGGGAACTCAAACCACAAACATCAACATGTCCCCTGGCAACAGCACATATCGTAGACACCAACATGGCTTCCCCTGGAAGCATGGACCATGAAAGTAAACATAGTTTTCTAAAATCTTATTCTGTAATAGTATACCTGAAAAGGGCTATGGCATAAAAAGAGCTTAATTATCTGAAAGTTTTATAATTTGCATGAATTATTTTCTGCATGTGTGTACATATATTTTCATTCCTCTTTTATACATTACATCACTAACATAATTTACTCTCCTTCCTCTATTTCCCTCCTCCTAATTTTCCCCCTTTCCAAGACCCACTTCTACACCAGTTCCTCTTCAGATAAAAGAGCAGAACTCCCAGGGATATTAGACAAACATGGAAATCAAACTGCAATAAGACTAGGCACATGCCTCCTATCAAGGATGGATGAGGTAACCCAGTAGGAAGAATAGGGACCCAAGAGCGTGGAAAAGAGTCAGAGAGATGTCCCATCCCCACTGTTAGGAATCCAACAAGAACACTAACTATAAAGAATATGCACAGGACCTAGCTCAGAGTCCTGTAGGGCCTGTGTTTGTTGATTTATTCCCTGTGAGCCCCAATGAGACCTGCTTAATCGATTCTGTGAGCAGTGTTCTTGTGATGTCTTTGACCCCTCTGGCTTCCACAGGCTTTTCTCCCTATCTTCTGCAGGGATGCTGTGACTTCACCTAAGTTTAGCTGTGGGTCTCTGCATCTGCTCCCATCAGTTTCTAGATGACAGTTCTTTGATGACAGTTGCTATAGACACTAACATATGAGTATAGCAGAATATTATTAGTAATAATTTCATAAACCATTTTTGGCCTGGAAATCTAAGCACTGTCAGATATGGGCTCCTTCCCATGGTGTGGATCTCAGGTTAGACTTGTCATCGCTTAGCCAATCCCACAAGTTCTGCTCCACCCAATGACCCCAGCATATCTCATAGGTGGATAGATTATAAATCTAAGGTTTTCTGGATGGGTTGATGTCCCAGTTCCACTGTTGGGAACCTTGTTTGGACAAAAACAAAGAATTGTTTAGGTTCCCTATTCCCCATTACTAGGGGGTTTTCTCTAGGGTCACTCATAGATTCCAGGGAATTTCTACTATACTATGTTCCTACATTGCGCCCAAACACCGCTGAATTGCAGAAATCTCTCCTAGTATTCCCCCCCTTTATCCCACTCTACCCACACCTCATCCCTGTTTCCATCTCTACCTACTCCCAGCACACCAGCAAAATCGATTTTATTTTCACTTCCTGGGGAAATCCTTATCTCCTTCCTTGAGCTCTCCCAGTTAGCCTGGGACTGTGGAATGTAGCATGATTTTCCTTTGCTTGATGGTTAATGTCTACCTATAAGTGAGTATGTACCATGTTTGTCATTCTGGGTTTGGGTTCTCTCACTCAGGATGCCTTTTTTCTCCTAGTTCTAATCATTAGCTGTAGGGATTTTCTGCTGGAATTTGGGATTTTGGGGGTCACCTATGCATACTGTCATATCATCTGTAAATAAGGATGCTTTGAATTCTTCCTTTCCAATTTATATCCCTTTGCTTTCCTTCAGTTGTCTCATTGCTCCTGCGGAGAGGGAAGACAGTTCTTTCTTGTTGCTGATTTTTGTGGGATTACTTTGACTTTCTCTCCATTTAATGTTGGCTATAGGCTTCCTGTAAAATTTCTTTAATACGTTTAGGTACATCCCTCATCATGACCAAACAGCCCATATGCTATGTATGTGCAGGAGGCCTAGGTTTAGCCAGTGCTTGCTCTTGGTCGGCAATTCAGGCTCTGGAGCTGGAGCCCTCAAGGGGTCCAGCTTAGATGGTTCTGAAGTTTTTCCCATGGAGTCCCTGTCCTCCTTGGGTCTTTCAATCCTCTTAACTCTTCCATAAGACTCCCTGAGCTCCATATAATGTTTAGTTGTGGGTCATTGCATCCCTTTATATTGGCTTCTGGGTGGAGCCTCTCAGAGGACAGTTCCTGGCATAACAGAGTATCAGGATTTATAATGTCAGAAATTGGTTCTTGCCCATGGGATGGGTCTCATTTGGGACAGGATATTGCTTGACCATACCCTCTGTCTCTGTTCTTTGTCCCAAGACTTTTTATAGGCAAGAAATATTTTAGATCAAAGGTTTTGCTCTGATGGGCTATGTACCTTATTCCTCCACTGGGAGTACTGTTTGGCCACTTCTAGATCTATATCCTCTACTGCTAGGAGTCTCAGCTATAGTCACCCCCATATCCTTCTTGGGGCCTCAATTCTTCACAGGTCTCTGGCACATCCTAGGGATTGCTCTCCCCCCTGCCGATTTCCCTTCTGTTTTTCATGCTCTCCATATGTCTGATCCATTCCCCACCCACCCTGCTTCCCTTTCTATCACTTCTCTTACACAGTTCTCTTCTTCCATTCACCTCCCAGATGAATTTTGTTTCCCCTTCTGAGAAAGATTCAACCATACTTCCTGGAACTTCTTGTTATTAGGATTCTTTGGTTCTGTTAATTATAGAGTGCTTGTCTTGTACTTTATGGTTAATATCCACTTATAATTGAATATATACCAAGCATGTCCCCTTGGGTATGGGCTATCTCATTCAGGCAGATATTTTCTATTCCATTCATTTGCCTGTGAAATTCATGATGTCCTTGTTTTTAATGGCTGAGTAGTATGCTATTGTGTAAATGTAATTTTCTTCTCTTTTATAAAAAATATTTATTATTTCATTTTTATGTATCATGAGTACACTGTTGCTGTCTTCAGATCCACCCGTAGAGGGCTTTGGATACCATTACAGATGTTTGTGAACTACCGTGTAGGTACTAGAAACTGAACTCAGGACTTCTGGAAGAGCCGTCACTGTACTTAATTGCTTAACTATCTCTCCACCCCCGAACCGTGTTTCCTTTATCCATTCTTCATTTGAAGGATATCTGGGTCATTTCCAGTTTCTGACTATTATGTATAAAGGTGCTATGAACATACTTGAGCAAGTGTGTTTGAGGGATGGTAGAGTATCTTTTGAGTATATATTCAGAAGTAGTATAGCTGGGTTTTCAAATAGAACTAGTACCAATTTTCTGAGAAACCAAAAAAAATATTTATAGACTGTTTGCACAAGTTTGCACTCCCACCAGCAGTGGAGAAGTGTTCCCCCTTGCTCAATAACCCTGATAGCATGTGCTGTCCCTTGAGTCTTTGATCTTAGTGATATATGTGGGTTTATTTCTGGGTCTTTAATTTAATTCCACTGAACAACCTATATGTTTTTATACAAATACACAGGAGTTATTATTATTATTTCTCTGGAGTACAACTTTATGTTAGGGATGGTGATACCTTCAGATATTCTTTTATTGTTTAGAATTGTTTTAGCTATCCTGTGGTTTTTGTTTTTCCATACGAAGTTAAGAATTATTCTTTCAAGATCTGGAAAAAATTATATTGGAGTTTTGATAGGGGTTACATTGAATCTGTAGATTGCTTTTGGTAAAATGGCCATTTTTTACTATGCTAATTCTACTGATCCATGAGCATGGGAGTTTTTCCATCTTCTGATTTCAGTTTCTCTCCTTAGGGACTTGAAATTCTTGTAATACAGGTCCTTTACTTGCTTGATTAAATTTACACCAATATATTTTATATTATTATTTATTATTTATATTATTTTATATTTGTTGTGGCTATTGTGAAGGGTATTATCTACCTAACTTCTTTCTCACCCCATTTATCACTTGTATAGAGGAGCATTACAGACTTCTTTGAGTTAACTTTGTATCCAGACACTTTGTTGAATGCTTTTACCAGCTGAAGGAGTAGATTTATGTATCAGGGTGAATGGGGCTTTATGAAATAAGTTTTCCAATATTTCTTCTGCTTCTATTTTGTGAATTAGTTTGAGGAGTATTGGTATTAGCTCTTCTTTGAAAGTCTGGTAGAATTCTACTCTAAATTCATCTAGCCTGCCCTCCCCCACCCCTGTTTAGTTGGGAGAATTTTATTGAGCATCTATTTTCTTAGGGATTATAGAACTACTCAGATAATTCACTTGATCTTGATTCAGTTTTGGTAAATGGTATCTGTTGAGAAAGTTATCCATATCATTTAGATTTTCCAATTTTACAGAGTACAGGTTTCTGAAGTAAGACCTAATAACAGTGTCTGTTTTTATGTCTGACATTTCTAATTTTGTTAATTTGGGTATTCTCTCTCTGCCTTTTCATCAGCTTTGCTAAGTGTTTGTCTATTTTGTTCATTTTCTCAAAGAATTAGTTCCTTGGTTTTGTTAATCCGTTGTATTGTTCTCTTTGTGTCTAATTTACGGATTTCACCCCTGAGTTCTATTATTTCCTGCTGTCTACTCCTCCTGGGTGTGCTTGATTCCTTTTTTTCTAGAGCCTTCAGGTGTACTTTTAATTCATTTTTCATGAGAATATTCCAATTTCTTTATGATTTCACTTAGTGCTATTCACTTTAGCACTGTCTTCATAGTGTCCCATATATTTGAATATGTTGTGCCTTCATTTTCACTGAATTTCAGACAGTCTTTAATGTCTTTCCTTATTTCTTCCCTGGCCCAGTGATCATGTAATAGAGAGTTGTTCAGTTTCCATGAGTATGTAGGTTTTCTGTTGTTTCTATTGTTGTTGAAGTCCAACTTTAACCCATGGTGATCTGATGGGATGCGTGAAGTTATTTCAGTTTTCGTGTATCTCTTGAGGCTTGATTTGTGAACGATTATATGGTCAATTTTAGAGTAGATTATATGTGGTGCTGAGAAGAGGATACATTCTTTTGTGTTTGAGTAAAATGTTCTATAGATGTCTGTTAGGTCCATTGAATCAAACTCTCCATTAGGTTTGTTATTTTTCTGTTTATTTCTGTATTGATTACCAAATGATGACATTTGGTGATGTCATCACAAGTGATGTTCATTAGTGAGAGTGGGGTTTTGAAGTCTCCCACTATTAATGTGTAAGGTTCAATGTGTGATGTAAGCTTTAGTAATTTTTTTATAAAGATGTGTTCCCTTGCATTTAGGGCATAGATGTTCAGAATTGGGATTTTCTCTTGTTAGATTTTTCTTTTAATGTCCTTCCCTGTCTCTTTTGATTACTTTTGGTTGAAAGTCTATATTATTAGATAATAGAATGATTATCCCAGCTTATTTCTTGGGTCTTGCTTGGGAAAGCCTTTTCTATCCCTTTACACTGAATAATGATTACCTTTCTTTCTGAGATATGTTTCTTGTATACACCAGAGTGACAGATTCTGCTTATGTATCCATTTTGTTAGCCTGCATTTGTTTACTTGGGAAATTAGTCCACTGATGTTAAAAGACATTAATGACCAATGATTGTACCTTTCTGTTATTTTGAAGTTTTGTGTGTATGTGTGTGTGTGTGTGTGTGTGTGTGTGTGTGTGTGTGTTTCTTCTATTGGTTTTAATGGTGTTAAATTATTTATTTTGTGTGGCTTTTTTTTTTTCTCAGTATAGTTAGCCTCATTGGGGTGGAGTTTTCCTTTTAGTATCCTCTCTAGGGCTGGGTTAATGAGAAGGTATTATTTAAATTTGTTTTTTTTTTCATAAAGTATCTTGGTTTTTTCATCTATGATGATTCAAAGATTTGATAGGTATAGTACTCTGTGGCCTCTTTTGGGGTTTATAAGACATCTGTCTAGGCCCTGCTAGCCTTTAGAGTCTCAGTTGAAAAAATTAGGTGTCATTCTGATAGGTTTGCCTTTATATGTTACTTGGCCTTTTCCCCTTGGAACTTCTAAAATTCCTTCTTTGTTCTGTATATTTAGTGTATTGTTTATTATGTAGGGTGAGGATTTTCTTTTCTTGATCTAATCTGCTTGGTTTGTAAGCGTCTTATATGTTTGTAGGGATCTATTTCTTTAGGTTAGAGGAATTTTGTTCTATGATTTTGTTGAAAATGTTTCCTGGGCCTTTGAGCTAGTTATTTTTTCCCTTTTCTATGCCTATTATTCTTAGGTTTAGTCTTTCCATAGAGTCCCAATTTTCCTGAACATTTTAGATGTTATGATATTTTTATGTTTTGCACTTTCTTTGACGGATATATTGATTTATTCTATATATCTACTCTATATTCTACACCAGAAGTTCCCTCTTCCATCTTCTGTACTCTAGTTGTGATGCTTGCATCTATAGTTCCTTTTCTCTTTCCTAGGTTTTCCATTTCTTGGACTGCCTTGGTCTTTTTATTGGAGAATTGAGTTTAGTCATATTGATAGGAATTATTGATCAATAGTCATTAGTTCCACTTATTTTAATGTTGTGGTTGATAATAGTGTGTGTTTCCTTTCATTTGTTTTTATTGGTTAAAGTTTATTTATTTCCTATATTTTTATGCATGTATGTTGATCTCCTTCAATTGGAGTTTTTCTTTTAGTTTCTTATGTAAGACTGAATTTGTGCACAGATCTTGTTTAAATTGACCTTTATCATGAAATGATATTTTCTCCCTTTATGATAATTAAAAATTTTGTTGGGTAGAGTAGTTTGTGATGGCATCTGTGGTCTGTTAGAATCTGCAGGACATATGTCCAGGTCCTTTAGGCTTTTAGAATTTCCATTGAGAAGTTGGGTATAATTCTAGTAGGTATGCTTATAAATATTAGTCAACTTTTTACTTTTCAGCTTTTAATATTCTTTCTTTGTCATGTACGTTTGCTCTTTTGATGATTATGTTGTAAAGTGACTTTCTTTTCTGATCTAATCTATCCAGTGTTCAGTAAGCTTCATTTTTTCAGGTATTGCCTTTAGGTTAGGAAAATTTTCTTCTTTGATTTTGTTAAAAAATATTTTATGAGACCTTTAGTTGGGATTCTTCTTGTTATTCTATTTTTATTATTCTAGGCTCTAGTCTTTTCACAGTGTTCCAGATTTCCTGGATGTTTTGTATCTGGAATTTTTTAGATTTAACATTTCTTTATTTGATTGATGTGTCTATTTCTTAAGTTGCATCTTCTAATGTAGATTCTCTCTTCCATCTTTTATATTCTGTTGGTGATGCTTGCACTGGTAATTCTTGTTCACTTACTTTGCTTTTCCATTTCCAGACTTCCCTTAGGTCCTGCTGTCTTTATTGTATCTATTTCCATTTTGAGATCTTGAACAGCTTTATTCATGCCTTTAACTCTCTGTTTTCTCTTGGCTTTCTTTAAGGCATTTATTCATTTCTTCCGATGTTTTTGTTTGTCTTTTCCTTAATTTCTTTCTTTCTTTCTTTCTTTTTTTTGGATTTGGTTTTTTCAAGACAGGATTTCTCTGTATAGCCCTGGCTGTCCTGGAACTCACTCTGTAGACCAGGCTGGCCTCCAACTCAGAAATCCACCTGCCTTTGCTTCCCAGAGTGCTGGGATTACAGGCATGCGCCATCACCACCTGGCTTCCTTGATTTCTTTAAGGGATTTATTCATTTCCCTTTTAGAACCTCTATCATCTATAAAGTTTGTTTTAAGATCCTTTACTTATGTTTCCGGAGTGCTAGAATATTCAGGGATCACTGCAATAGGATACCTGAGGCTGGTCGTAACATATTACCCTGGCTGTTGTTGGTTGTGTTCTAATGCTTGTGTCTTGGCATATGGGTTCTTGGTAATTACAAGTCTAGTGCCTATTTCTGAGTTTTTGTTTTTTGGGTGAGTGTTTTTTCTTTGGACTCTGTTTTCTCTCTAGTTTTCTGGCAAGAGTGGCCTGTGGTTTAATGGAAGGTATCCACTAGAGTTGGAAGCTAGGGTGGCTTCTAGTCTATGTGTGGGGTTTCATCCCAAGTTTAAAGCTTAGGTTCCATTGGCTGGTGTTGCCTCTGGTTCAGCTAGGAGTTCTTTGCAGGAGTTGGTTGGGGACCCAGATATTGTGACTGAGATTTTCTTGGGAATTTTCTGAGCAGGATTGTATTAGGGTGGGCAGGTTACTTGTGTTGTGGTGGTTCAGGTCACCAGTATAGCCTCTGGTCAAGCAGAGGGTGTTCACTGGAGCTAGCAGAGTGGATACCATGAGATAGGATGCTTGGGCTGGGTGGCCAGGAATAGAAAAAGTAGGAACAGTTCACGGACAAGCAGTGTACTGGGGTTCTGGTGGCTAGTGTAGAGTCTGGGGGGAGGTGGGCTTCCACCAAAGTTGTGAGCTAAGATATATTGATGTTAGGGGATAGAGGTTGGAAATATAATAGGCAGGCACTGATGGTGTGTTTGGATCCATGGGCATGGGGCTTACTTGGTATTCTTGGTGAAGGTGTGGCCTCTGGTGGAACAGTCTAATTCTAGACTGGAATATCAGTTATATTTTTGCTAAGATATATCTTTTTAAGTCAATTTAAAGGATAAGACAAAATGGAGTTTTGAAGGAATATGTGCCCTGAACACTATAAAACTAATATTGTAAGAAATTTGCGATGTTTGATTTAAGTAAATGTTTACTTAACATCTCCATAGCATCTCTTGACATGTGTGGAAGATGGGCTTTGGGTATGTCTGTAGGGATGCCTTGATTATGTTGATTTGCTATGGGAAGCCCCATCTTAATTTTGGATCAGACCACTTTGCATGCTGGATGCTGGACTGAGTGAAAGGGAGAGAGGAGCTGAGCACAAATGCTGTTTTTCCTCCTTCCCATCTTCTTTTTCCTCTATTACCTCCTCCTTCTTTTTCATTTAAACACAATTTCTTTAGTGTGGGTGTACGTTCTTGTATGTGTGCCATGGTACATATCCAGAGGTGAGAAGATAACTTTTCTCCTTCCACCTTTATTTCAGTTCCAGGGGTAGATTCCAGTTAAAAGATTTTGCAGCAAACATACCTAGTGAGACTGCATGTGTGCCCTGAAATCTTCTTTGGATCACACTTGCAGTGTGACCAACTTCCTCAGGCTCCTTGCCATGATGAACTGTAAACACAAACTGTGATCCAAACAAATCCTTTCTTCTTCGAGCTGCTTTTGTCATAATATTTTATTTCAGCAGCTGGAAACAAAATTTAAATAGATCATTTTAGATATACGTTACTGAAAGGAATATAAATTACATTATAAGGGAAAACAACTCTCTGTGACTAAGGTACAACAGAACTGTCCTGAATACTGCTGCTGTGAGAGAAGGGAAAGAGCTAGGCATGGTGCTACATATCTCTGAAGAATTGTGAGCTCAAGACAAGTTGGAGATATGTATGGATAGTCTGTGTCAAAAAACTAAAGAAAAGAAAGGAACGCTTTATGAGTCCTAGAACAGAGTTTCTGCTGTCTGGACATGGACCCGCCCAAGGACAGACAGTGAGATTTCATGGTGTCTTTGAAGTTTCATGCAAGGCAGTCTTCCAGGGTGATTAGAGTCTGCCTGACTTTAACCTCAGTATTACATGACACATTTGCTAAGAAATGTCCTAGATAACTTTGCCTCTGTGGACTTTTAAAAATCTAAAGAAAAGTCATAAAGTTCACAGTAAATTTGAGGAGCTGGAATATGTGATTTGTATTAAATCCTGTGTTTAAGAATATTGTCTATACTTTCAGAAAAAAGTAGCAGGAAACATCACACTTTCTTAGCACTAGAAAAACGATGGGGTCATTATTTTTCTTCAAGTTTTTAATTTTGTAAATTTTTGTTTTTAATTTTTAGTGGTGAAACCCAGAAATCAAAGTCAGCTGATCAGACTTGGTCACTAAGTGCCTTTGTGCACTGAACCATCTCAGTGGCCCACATTTTTATTTTTGAGTGCAAGGACAGCCTTTTTGTTACTACTGCATTTGATGGGGAATTGTGAAATCACCAGATGGTGTATGAAAATCAAAGAAAAAATGTAGAATTGCAAAAATAAAGATTATAAGAAGATCAACAGTTCAAGGAATCATCAAGCTAATTTTAAAAATGAATCAGGAAATAGGTTGACTTTGTATTCCTTATGTAGCATAGCTACCTTGTTTCCTGTGACAGTTTTTGAGTGTCTATTAAGGTTTGTGTGTGATGTGTTTTCTAATTTTTTTTGTATCTATATTTCCTGAGCTTACAGGATAGAAGGACTGTATGGGGGGGCAGACAGAAAGGATGATAAGAATATAGTTAGCAAGTGCCCATTAATCTTGCCTAAAAATTTATGGTATAGTAGATGCCATTTCTTTCTAACCACAATCTATGTACCAAAATGGATATGCTCATAACCTTCCATGGCTCCATGGAGATTTTTATTAAAGGTGCATTTGTGAGGGGTTCAACTAAAAAGAAGTAAGCATTTAAAATTAGAGTAAATATATTTAGAAGGTATAAAACTAAATGCAAATATATTAAACAACCTTACAATTTATATTTACTTTTTTCTTCTGATGAAGAATATGTGAAACGCAGTTGGCAATAAAATTGAGTTCATTCAAATTAGCACTACCTCCTGTGTAGGCACAGTAAAAATGATTCCACTATCTGAAATCCTAGCAGCTAACACATAGGACATGAGGTGTTTTGTTTTGTTTTGTTTTTGTTTTTTATTTGTAATACTGGGCATCAAACTTAGGGCCTAGTAGATGATAGGTAAGTGTTCTACCGCTGAGTAAGAGCCCTCGCCCTGGAGACATTTTAATGGTAAATACTACCCACGATCCTACAATTTAACAACTCATAACTTACAATTCTTCCTTTCTCTTTCTTCTCTCCTTTCTTTTTCTTCCTTCCTTCCTTCCTACCTTCCTTCCTTCCTCTCTCTCCCCCTCTCTTTCTCTTTCCTTCCTTCCTTCCTTCCTTCCTTCCTTCCTTCTTTCTTTCTTTCTTTCTTTCTTTCTTTCTTTCTTCCTTCCTTTCTTTCTGAAGGTCTTGTCTTTATTTCCAGAGTACTAGGATGACCCACAACCAGCTAATTTTTTTTAAAAAAGAGATGTTCTTTTATTATTAACTGCTTCACAGATACATAGTAATTATATGTAAGTGGGTATCATGTAGTATTTGCTGAGGTTAAATCAGAATAGATGTATTTATCTCCTCAAACAACATTTCATTTCTTTGTGTTAAAAACATTAGAATTTCCCCATTAAGAATTTTTTATTTTATGTATGTGCACATTTTTCTGTATGTGTATGTGAGCACTACTTTCATGCCTGATGGCCAAGGAGACCAAAAGGGAAAGTCAGACCTCCTGGGACTGCAGTTACTGATGGTCACACAATGCCATGTGGGCACTGGGAACTGAATCTAGGTCATTTGGAAGAACAGCACATGCTTTTAACTGCAGAGCTATAATTCCAGCCACTTTTGTATCTTTGAAATGTACAGCACAGAGTGCTGTTATCTGTAGACACTACATTCCATAGTTGTACACCAGAAAATTTTGTTCCCCCAATATAGTATTTATTGAAATTTTTAGATGTGTCTTATTTGATTTTCCTAGGTTAACAAGGAAGCATGTGAAACTTGTAAAATAGCAAAATTAAGTGAGCAGATCAGCTTTTTAAGACAACGAGGAGAGCTCCTCCATAGTTTTAATCAAATCCTCCTCCATATTTTTAATCAGAGTGAAGTGAAGTATTAAACCTGCCCATTAACTAAATTATTCTTTCCCAAGTGTAAAAATATAAATTTGACCTCAGATAATGCAGATACTTCTGTTTCTTTTCTTTGTGTTTCTAAAGATTTATTTTATTTTAAATTATGCCTCTGTGTGTGTGTGTCTCCGCATGCATGCGCTGTGAAGTTCAGAAGAGGATGTCAAGTCCATTGAAGGTCCACATACAGGTGGTTGTCAATCATCAGACAATGGTCCCTGGAAGCACACTGGGTCCCCAAAATGAACAAGTGCCCCTATCCACTGAGCCATCTCTCCAACTCCCTCTCTTCCTACTTAAGACATATTGATTTTGACTTCATGTAGATGTGTGGGTCTACATGTATCTGTCTACACCATTTTACAACCTAGAACCCTGTTCAAGATGTGGCATGACTAACACAATTATTTGTCAGTTATGACAGGGCACAGAAATAGAAATTAGAAATGATCTGTCAAGTTAGATTCATTTTAGCCAGAAAAGAAAGCTCAACCATGTCTCCTTCAGTTGTAAGGAGGTCATTATGTTTACATGGATAAGAAAAATTGAGAAATTTGAGAGTTAGTTCACTGTAACTCCAAGGCTGTAAGCATCAGCGGCTGTGGTGCTGAGAACAAGCCATCAACTTGAGTCCTGTGCTTCTCTTTCTGCCACTCTGATCCATAGCTTTTGTATCTTTTTTAAAAATCTTTTGTAGATTGTTATCTTTACTTCTCATACTTCACCCTACCCTGCACACTTTTATCTGTCTTACATGTACCTCCAGCTTCCATTCTTTTCACTGTCTGTTTTTCTTTGCTTCTTATATGGAGATTATATGAGATGGCATTTGCTTTAGCAAACATTTCCATAGCAGAGGTAATTGGCCAGTCTAAGACTTGGCTGTCTTCAGACATACACCCGTCATACCATCTGTGGCAATAGCAGTAGTGTCTCACACATTACATAATGGCTCCTAAAGACTGGACTACAATTGAGTAGCCCATAAACAAGGCATGACTAATCAGAGTCATGGGTAAATAACAGCATCAAAATTGGTGCATTCACCAAGCACAATGATATAAGAAATCTTACAGTTACTGTATTGCATAGTAAGGTGACCAGTCATTCTCTATGTATTTATTGAGTTATGTTTTCCTTCAAATACTGTACTAGGCAATAAAACCCAGAAGAGAACACAATAAATGAAGTAATTTCTGAGGTCAAATATGAAAGGGAATATAAGAAAAACAATCGATCAAAGAAATTCTCATGGCAAAGTGTCATGTACACAATTAAAATTGGATGCTTAGTTCTGTTTATCATTGTGAAAGACAGTTACTTGTTGGGAAGCAAACTGAAACTTGCATGAATGAATAATACTAGCTATGAATATTCGGGGGCAATAATGCAGGACAATAATGCAGGCCATTATTATATGTTTGCAAACATATAATAGTATGGCTGCAGGATACTGGCTGAAGTACAGAGGGACTTCTCAGAAGACAATACAAGAATGGGGTCGTGTGAGAATTCTGAATGCTTACAAGAATACTCAAAATACAAAACAAAACAAAAAAAAACCCAACAACAACAACAACAACAACAACAAAAACAAAACAAGGATCTTGTGATCTCAGTTTCTTCAAACCACAGCATTGCTTGTAGAATATGTTTTCCTGCTCTTCCTAGGTGTATCACTCAGGAGTGACTTTACTTTAGCTGTTGCCACCTCTAGTGTTAAACATTTACTGAGAACTGAACCTCTACAGTGACAATCTTGGGTTACAAACCAGGTAGGATGGTGCCTGACTGATCATGAAAAATGCTTAAATGGAGAAACAATATGACCTAATTTACATTTAAAAAGTTTTATGCTCACACCTTTAATGTCTGCCTTTGAAGGCAGAGACAGGCAGCTCTCTGATGTTTCCAAGATCAAGGCCAGTGTGGTCTACATTGTGAGCTCCAGGAGAGCCAATGTTACACAGAAAGATCCTGTCTTGAAAACAAATAAAAAAAATTAAAAATAATGTTTAGTTACAGGCATGGAGTGAGTGTGTGCATGTGAAGTCAGCAACCATGATGTGAGATTTGTGGGATGTCGTGGACTTGGAGAAATGGCATCTGAAATTGACCACTTACCTCCACACATATGCCTGCCTCTGTGCCATGCACACAGGCACATACATGAACATGTCTATACAGAACCTAATGATACAATTTACCTTGAGTAGCTAGATATTCAACAATACTACTTATCAAGTAAAGGATACCAGTATGTAAGAAACTTGCTAGTATCTAAATATTGTATAATGACTCTCAGAAATGTCTCCTCTTTTTACAAGTGTTTTCTCTGTTGCCATAGCTGAAAATGTGGAATCTTTCTTTCCCAGATGCACTGCCATTAGGATTTGTCAGTGAGCAACTTTGTACAAGATTTTGAAGCTTGCCAAGAAGGGGAAGGCATTGATCTTGGGGAGGTGACATGACATAGGAAATGGCAGGCATGGGACTTGCCCAGCACCGGCTCTGTGTCCTGTGAGGGTCACCAGCTTGAGTACTGCAAGTTGGTGCAGTTGTTAACAGGAACTTTTATGATTTGTTCTTTCACACCTCTACTTGGGACCTATACAATGCTGGCCATGGGTTATATAACTCTTGAGTTCCTTTAGCTGACTTATTTCCTCAATGAAATTTTTAGTATTCTTACTGTTATCTTGAAAAAACCCTTGGCCAGTACAGGGAAAATAATGAATAGTTTTGATTTCTGCATTCCCAAAGTGTATTAGTTTGAATAAGAATGGCCCTCATAGTCCCATATATTTGAATGCTTAGTCACCAGGGTGTGGAATACTGATCTGATTGGAAGAAGCAGGAGCTGTGTCTTGTTGAAGTAGGTGTGGCCTTGTTGGAGGAAGCATGGCACTAGCAGTGGGCTTTCAGAGTTCAAAAGCACATGCCAGTCCCAATGTCCCTTTCTTTCTTTGCTTGTAGATCAGGATGTTCTTAGGTACTGCTCTAGTGGTTGCCTCTCTGCCTGGATGCTCCCTGCCAGGATGATAATAGACTAAATCTCTGGAACTCTAAACAAGGCCCAATCAAATATTGCTGTTATTTTTGTTGTTCTTCTTGTTGTTGTTGTTTTAGTATTGTTTCTAAAAGTTGCCTTGGTCATGTTGTCATGGGCTAGAGATATTGATTCTCAGAGCCATTGGTGTTCAAAAATATTACAGAAATGGGGTAGGGTAATTCTCTTCTGTCAAGGATGAGAGATAAGAAAGTCCTGGAGATTCAAATTAACAGGCACTGAGGGAAAGAGTGGTGAGAGAAGGGAGAAGGGAGAGAGATGATGAGTATTAGAGAAGAGTGCCTGCCCAGCAGGAGAGTTCTGTGAATATACATGGGTGTTGTAAATGCCAAGGGGCGGGGGAATGTTTCAAACAGAGGTTGTAGAAGACAAGGTAGGCTGTTAGAGGTCAGTTGAAGAGAAGTTATTTTGAAATTTGAATAAATTTAGAATAGCAAGAAACAACTGTGAAGCTTCATATTGAAGATTAATTGCAACATGGTTTGGCATGTGGAAGAGGAGTGCTAATGCATATAGCCATCTCTAGAGGCAGATCAGTTTGAAAAGATAGTAAAACAAACATCAAGAGAACCCAAAATGTTCAATCGGAGGTGGCCATTAAGACTAATTAAAGATGTTTAAAGATGTTCATGGTCTTCTCTCTCTCTCTCTCTCTCTCTCTCTCTCTCTCTCTCTCTCCCTCCCTCCCTCCTTCCCTCCTTCCACTCCCTCCCCTCCCTCCCTCCTCCTCCTTCTTTCTTTCTGTCTGTCTGTCTGTCTTTCTTTCTTTCTTTCTTTCTTTCTTTCTTTCTTTCTTTCTTTCCTTCCTCTTTTTTTCCTGTAAATAATGAAAACTTCCAAATTGTAGATGATAGAGATTTTCTAAATTTATGGAAATTCAAGAAAAATAGACTGTACAAAAAATACTTAAAAAAAGGGAAGAAATAAAAAAGTTGAGGTAAGTAAAATATATTTTGATAAAAGATAGCAATAGGCTAGGCTTGGTTGGTTTATTAAATGTGGATATAAAATACATGTTTTTTTCCAATCTTAGGTTGAACTGATGAACAATAGATGAAATTATTGGAAAAATGAGAAGTCAAAAGGGAAAGCTGTTTCCATCATTTCTGTGGAAGATGCACTCTTTAGTGAAATATAATATTTCTGTTCATTTTTTGAGCATTTCATTGATCATCTAAACTTCTTCCACTAACTCTTTCCAAACCTATTTCCATGATGTAATCACTTCCTAAAAGTTCAATTGTGCTATCTATGTATTCAGGGTGTAGGGCCATTCAGCTGATCATGATCAGCCCGCCAGAACCACCCTTTAAAGCTGGCATACCCACCTCTAGAAACCACGAATTACTAACAACTTCTTAGCTAGCCTTTCAAGCTTATGAACTCCTCTTCTAGGAAGTACTTAAAAAAACAAATAAAAGAAGATTAATTTTATGTAAAAATAAGCAAGCACAACCATATCAGTTGCATATAACCGTGATTTCATCTTTAATAAACAGTAAAATTGCATGTGCAAAAAAAAAATCACTCAATGGAAGAGTTAAAAGCCATTTAATAAGAGAAAAATAAATTTCTCTATTACAACAACAACAACAGTAACTACTACTATTAAAATGATCAGTAGAAGCCACTCCTGTCCCAGCCACTGTCAACTGCAGTCGCTGCCAGACCTTCCTCCTCAACTTGGCAAAAATGCCTACAGAGACTGAGAGATGCATCGAATCCCTGATTGCTGTTTTCCGAAAGTACAGTGGGAAGGATGCAAACAGCTGTCAACTCTCCAAAACTGAATTCCTTTCCTTCATGAACACGGAGCTGGCCGCCTTCACGAAGAACCGGAAGGACCCTGGTGTCCTTGACCGCATGCCGAAGAAGCTGGACCTCAACAGAAATGGGCAGCTGGATTTCCGGGAGTTTCTCAACCTTATTGGTGGCTTAGCTATAGCATGCTCTGAGTCCTTCCTCCGAACTCCCCAGTCTATCTAATCCCCTTCCAGCCACCAAGTCATCACCTCCTCTACCCCCAACCCCCATCCATACCTGCACTGAGCCCAGCACACCTACCACAACATACACCCATGCTTGCTATTGAAAATAAAACAATGTCATATTTTTAATGTTAAAAAAAAGATCAGTAGAGGGGGCTTGGTTTTATTTCACCTCATTTCACCAGAGATTCATTTCTTCCTATTTAACCTTTGATTTCTATTGAGGCCTCATCTAGTCATGTTTCTATTTACTCTGTAAGCATTTTAGTAGGTGCCATTAAAAGCAAGGTTCAAAGCAACATGGCCATAATGATATACATACCAAATGCATTATTAATAATCATGTAACATCATTAAATGCTACTCAGAGTTCTAGTTTCCCTTACGCCTTAATATTGCTTTGTAGGTTTGTTTGAATTAATGTCCAAATTACACAGTCAACTCTTTCCTAGGCCCACTGTGTAGTGTTTGTTTCCTCACAGGAGATACAGCATATGTAAAAGACATGAAGCATAATCATAAAGAAATACTGGAACCCATAATTCTAAATCAAGGGCCAAAACTGATCAGCACTGGCAATTTATCTGTTTTTCCCCCTTGAGAGGAGGTGGAGAATTTTCTAGAAATTTCTTTTCTTTCCTTTTGAAAAATTGTATATTTGCATGTGATAAACTTTGGTCATTTTGTACCCTCCCCTTCGCCCTCTCTCACCCCTTTCATATTGAACCTCCATTCTTCCATGCAAATTCCTCAATATTTTCATTTTGCTTTGCTTTTCTGTAACTCACTGGGTTTAGGCATGGTTTTGATGTTACTTATTGAGATATGGGCAATTTTCCAGCGGCTATTCCATTTCAGGAAATGGTACAAGGGAAAAAGCTCATGATACAGCACCTCAGTGTCACCCAGGCTGGCAGAGAACGCGCTTTCTAGTCTTATAGCCTTGAACATGGAACAATCTTCCTGCCCTAAAATCATGAATGTAGAGATTATAGGACAGCGCCATCATGCCCTGGTTTGTGGTCTACGTTTTTGCTGTGGTTCTACTGTGCAATTCCTGTGCTTTTGTGTGAAACGTTCTCACCATCCAGACTTGGTACTTAGTATTCACTTGCTTTCCTTTCTTCTTTTTAAAAAACATTTTTTTAACCACATATGCATGTGTTCTTAAACAATATGTTGTTTACTTTTGCTTGTTTTGAAGCTTTAGAAAAATAACATATAATGTGTTCTGTTTCTTTTTTCTGTCAACATAATGGAACTAAAGATCATCCATATTGTTGGTGTGGCTTCAGTTAGCTCATTTTTACTACTATACAGACTTTCACGGCATGTTGCCATTGTTTGCCTGTTTTACTCGTGGGCAGCAATGTCTAGCCCTTTCTAGTATGGACAATTCCAATGAACAATATGCCTGTTGTAATGCAGTAGGATGGCTCAGACAGTGGGAGCCCAGGAATGGACTTGCTTTAATTTTTTGCTACCTTTAATTTTATGTAATGGGGCAAAAATATTTTAAAAAGTGATTATACCAATTAATGTTGACACTAAGAGTTCACAAAAATCTTCACTGAGGTTAGTTCATTTTTTTCCAGAGTAATTTTTGTCAATTACTGTCTATTTTATAACATGAAATACATTTTTAATGTGTTTTTTTCTCCTTGAGAAATAATAAGATTGCACATTAAACATATTTAACATTAAATCCCTTCTTTTTAAAGTTCGAGGGCACTTAGGACTACAGAGTGAGACTGGCTCAGAAATCTGATAGATAGACAGACAGACAGATCATGGACACATGATAGATATAGGCAGAAGATAGATAAATGATAGGTATATCAAAAGATTATCAATGGCCGGGTGGTGGTGGCGCACGCCTTTAATCCCAGCACTTGGGAGGCAGAGGCAGGCGGATTTCTGAGTTCGAGGCCAGCCTGGTCTACAGAGTGAGTTCCAGGACAGCCAGGGCTACACAGAGAAACCCTGTCTCGAAAAAACCAAAAAAAAAAAAAAAGATTATCAATAAATACATACTTTGTTTATTGAAAATAAATAGATGATGGATGATAGATATAGAAAGATGATATATAAATGATATAGACAGATGATAGATTGATGATTGATAGATGATAGTTTAAATAGATTGATAGATATTAGATTGATTATAGGTGGATACAGGAAATAAGCTCTAGAAGATAGACAGCATTTTGAAAATTGAATTCCCTCACCCACGTGGTTTTGCAAACCATTCTTTCAGTTCTCTTACCTTCAGTTACTCCTGTATGGAAATGTTAAATAGCAATTTCACACACACACAAAAAAAGAACTATCATGTTTTAAATCAAGTGTTTGCTTTTATTTCTCTTTCCCTTCCTTCCTTCCTTCCTTCCTTCCTTCCTTCCTTCCTTTCTTTCTTTCTTTCTTTCTTTCTTTCTTTCTTCAGACTTAATTCACTATTTTTCTCATATGAAACCTCTTATGTGGAAGGCACAGCTGGAGCCTGGGTTCTCTAAACAGACTTTGGTGTGGGTTTCACAAGGTGGCTGGTGAAATCCTGATAAGGACACTTGGTGAACACAGTTGGGAGGTTAAGAGTCAAGTATCTGTAAATGTTGAAGGTGACCTCAAAGGTGGCCTTGGAAAAGTTGTGCAGGTTGCCTGTGTAGTCCCTGACTGATGTGTAGCAGCCATGAATGCCAGCCATCATCAGAAACTTCCTGAACTCAGGAGCAGAGACCTTGCCAGTGCCTCTGGGATCAGGGATGAGATGCACAAACACAGAGCCCCAGTGGCCTGGCACTTTGCTTGGAACAGAGTAGAGGTTAACAATCTTGTTCCCCGAAGCAGCATCTTCACACAGAGACAATGGACATTTGGCCAAGGTGATCGCCCTTTGGAAGGCAGTGGCTACTTCCTTGGAACACGTGATCCTAAGACCTACATGACCATTGTAGTCCCCATAGCAACAAAAAAGTCTTGAACCTGTTATTCTGCCCATCCTAAGTCTGCTTTTGTACTGACATGGTCTTTAGAAAAACTTATACCTTAGGAATACATCCATTAAAAAGTTAATAATCTTGTATTCCTTAATAGGCAAGGAGAACAGGTAGATCGATCTGTATGTCCTTGACCAGGTGGCACAGTTTGATGACAGTGATCCACTCCTTGTCTTCAGCTTTACCATAGCCTCAACCATAACAAATTGTTTTCCTGAAGAAGCTTGTTTCTTTGTTTCTTTGTTTTCTTGTTTTTGAGACAGGATTATACTATGTGGCTCCTACTACCTTGATTTCTTCATGGGACAGCTCTCCTGAGTGCTGAGAATATGAGCATGTACCCTCATGTGGGTTTTTTCATGCTGTTTTGCTTGTTTGTTTGGAGACAGGGTCTCTCTATATATATCCTTGGCTGTCCCGGACCTTACTATGTAGACATAGAACTCACATGCTTATATTTGAAATAGAACTCACAGAAATAGAACTCCCCTGCCTCAGCTTTTGAAGTGCTGAGATTAAAGGAGAGAAACATTATCTTTAACTTTCATGCTGTTTTACTGATAGGATGAAATTTTGTATCACCCTTTTCTCTTCTACCAGGGAATCATCTTTTCTTCAGTACATCAACACTGTATATGCTACCTGCATATTAATTATATAATATTGACCTTTGTTACCAAATTGACTCTCTCCATGTCAAGGTAATTGTTAATGGAGTTTAATAATGTTCCTAATGTTTATGAATAGTTAAGTAAAGCAGGCACCAGAAGATAAATATCAGGAATTTCAGGCACCTACTTGGAACATATCCACCATGGATAATGGGAACCATTGTGTAGTGCCAATTGAGGCAGGTGCCAGGCCATCAGTGTCTATCAGTCCTTAGAGTAGGCTACCCTAGAGGCTATGACTGCAAATAAGCAGAAGGCCAGAGACAGTTTTTGGGAAGAGATTGAGATTTAGACCTTCAGTGGCTAAATTTCTTGGCAGTAGAAAAAAATGATTTCCATTAGAGGGAATTTGAGCAACATATAGATGTACTGTAATGAGTTCACAAAACAATTTAGAAAATATGTTCATTCTGTATCTCCAGTAACAGCAGAGTTTTAGAAACATGGTCTACATCCAATACATATTTGATGAGAGAATAATTGTAACAGAGTGGGAAAATATTTCCTCCCCTAAATTGCTTTAATCCATGCATTAAACAATTAACAGCATCTAATTAGCTAGACCTTGTATAAATCTATGCTTGATCATCCTAATTGGTGATTAACCTATTGATTCTTCTGTGTATTGGCTTTTTAAATTTCCAAGCTTTCCTTCATTAGAAAAAAGAAAACAAAATAAACAAAATATGGTCAGTCATTAGCATAGCAAATTTCATCATTTTTATAAAAAGTGAGTTTTTTTTCTTAACTACCTTCCTTCTAAATTATAAGGAAGACTTAGCAAAGATTTGGCATAGTTACATACCTAACATTTAATCATCATTCATGATCACTCAATGGGCAGAATGCTCTGTAAAAGCCTGACTCATGGATTTCTCCAGGAAGCTCTGGAAACAGAGATCCACCATCTGTTTTTTGAGTATGCTTGGCCCAGGGAGTAGCACTATTAGGAGGTATGGTTTTGTTGGAGGAGGTGTGAGCTTCATAGGTGTCACTTAAGGGATGGGCCTTGAGATTCTTCTCCTAGCTTCCTGAAAGAGAGTCTCTTCCTGGCTGCCTTCAGATCAAGATGTGAAATTCTCAACTCCTCCAGCACTAAGTCTGCCTGGATGATGCTCCCCTTCCCACCATGATGAAAACAGATTCAACCTCTGAAACTGTGATCCAGTCCCAATTAAATGTTTGTCTTTATTAGAGTTACCTTGGTCATGGTATCTCTTCACAGCAATGGAAACCCTAAGACACCACCTCAGTGAAGCTATTATGCATGCTGAACAGCCCATATCATCCCCAAAACATCACATTAAATAAACACTGTGCTATCCATCTCCCAAGACAAGTAAGATAAATATTTCATCCATATCATTCCAGTCACATGGGCTGAAGAATGTGTCTACCTCATTCCACACAGGAGAGCCTAACATTTTTACCTCATTCCCACTGACATGTCCTGTTGGATATTGGATGATATTGGGCCTCCATCTGTTGTAATCACAGAAGTGAAGCCTAAGATAATTACTGTTTTCCCAAGCATCTCTTCAGAGAAACCAGATTTTATTCTAAATGCCAAGTACAGCCCCTACTGGTACAGTGTCTGGGACACTGTATTATGAATCCAATGAATATATGAAGGGTTGGGGGTGGGGCGTGAAACAATCATGGAGAGCAAAGAATCAAGCTTCAGTGAAATCTACATTTAGAGACATTACTTTTTGTTGTGGGCTGATTTATGTATTGTATATTATTTAGTAGAATCATTGGAATTTGCTTTTGTATGACAGTATTATGAGCAACACAACTGCGGTATCTTAAAATGCCTCTAGGTATTGACAAGTGCCTCATGAGGGAACCTCCTAGAATGATACTTATGTATAGATACTTACAAGGTGTGACAATGAGAAGGAGAGTACCAAGATGCTTTCTAATCCTACCTTAAATTATAGAAATTATATATTTAATATACAAAAATTACACAGAACCATTATCTTTAAATTATTTGCTCTGTTGGCTAAAAAAAGCCACACAGTTGCATAGCTAAAGAAAAGCATGATTAAGAATGTAAAAAATATTTGCATTTCCCTGATGACTAATGATGTTGAACATCTCTTAAGGTGCTTCTCAGCCATCTGAAATTCTTCAGGTGAAAATTCTTTGTTTAGCTCTGTACCCCATTTTTTAATAGGATTATTTGGTTCTCTGGGGTTTAATTTCTTGAGTTCTTTGTATATATTGGATATTAGCCCCTCTGGATGTGGGGTTGGTGAAGATCTTTTCCCAATTAGTTGGTTGCTGATTTGTTCTTCTGACAGTGTCCTTTGCTTTACAAAACTTTGCATTTTTGTGAGGTCCCATTCGTCAATTCTTGATCTTAGAGCATAACCTCACACCAGCAAATCAAAAGATTCCTAAGAAGAAGGAAAGCGAGTACCCTGGTCCTGAAAAGACTGGATCCAGTTTTGTATGAAAGTATAAGAACAGAGAAACGATGGGGGGTGATTGGGGAATGGACAGAGGAAAGAGGACTTATGAGACATATGGTGAGGGGGGAACTGGGAAAGGGGAATGTTTTTAGAATGTAAACAAAGAATATAGAAAATAAAAAAACTCAAGAGACAGCAGATGCTGGCGAGGAAGTGGAGAATGAACACTCCTCCACTATTGGTGGGACTGCAAGAATGTACAACAACTCTGGAAATCAGTCTGGCAGTTCCTAAGAAAATTGTGCATGACACTTCCAGAGGACCCTGTCATACCACTCCTGGGCATATACCCAGAGGATTCCCCTGCGTGCAACAAAGACACATGCTCCACTATGTTCATAGAAGCCTTATTTTCAGAAACTGGAAAGAACCCAGATGTCCCTCAATGGATACAGAAAGTGTGGTATATTTATACAATGGAATACTACTCAGCAATTAAAAACAATGAATTCATGAAATTTGTAGGCAAATGGTTGGAACTGGAAAATATCATCCTAAGTGAGATAACCCAATCACAAAAGAATACACATGAAATGCAATCTCTGATAAGTGGATATTAATTAGCCCAGAAGCTATGAATATGCAAGTCACAATTAGAAAATCATATGATTCCTAAGAAGAAGGAAGGAGAGGGCCCTGGTCCTGAAAAGACTTGATCCAGTATGGTAGGGGAGTACTAGAACAAAGAAATGGGAGGGGGGAGTGATTGGGGATTGGGCAGAAGGAAGAGGACTTATGGGACATATGGTGAGGCGGGGGACTGGGAAAGGGGAAAGCGTTTGAAATGTAAACAAAGAATATAGAAAACAAAATAAAATTAAAAAAAAGAATGTAAAAAATATAATTTGACACTGCTGTTGCTTGATATGGGGATCTGGACACTTGTATGTCTAAACTAACATTACTGAATACTGAGCCAAAGCACAAAATCCATTTCTTATCATTGCTTCAAATTGTGTGGAACAACAGGTGACTGGGGAACGAAACAGAATAGATGGCATATGAGTCCAGGATTCCATTAGCAACTGTAGTGTTTTCACATATGGGAATAATGAACTTTATTTTCCTTCTTAAATTGGTTTGTGTTGTACTTCTTTTACTTACAGATATGATTGTCTTGAGTAGTACATAAAGATGATTTAAATAAAAAAAAGAACCACGAGACAATTCTTCCATTATAAATTTTCTTAGGTTTATTGTTTTCAAAGAGAGAAATGCTTTATTTTGGCTTATATCAAAACTATTTTGATGTTACTTTGAAAAGAGAATTTATGAATTAAAGTCCAAAAGTTATCCAGTGAATGCAAAAACAAAATATTTCATGAGGAAGAAAAAAGGATCTTGTAAATGAAATTAGAGTATACACAAAATGGATAAAATAGAAAAAAATATAGATTTATAAAAAGGAAAATAGCTTAATGATAGATGATAGATAGATAGGTAGATAGATAGATAGATAGATAGATAGATAGATAGAGATAGATAGATAAAATGACTTGACCAACTGGGGCTACCATGACAAAATATTAGAAACTAAAGAAATTGTAAACAATAGAATCTTACTTTTCATAGTGTGAAGACTAGAATGTTCAAGACATAAACGCAAGCAGGTATCTATAGAGGGCCCTTTCTCCTAAATGGTTCTTCCTTCTCTGTCCTTGTGTGTTAAAAGAATTGGGGGGGGACTGGAAAAGGGGAAAGCCTTTGGAATGTAAGCAAAGAATATAGAAAATTTTTTAAAAGGAAAAAATATTTATTTAAAGATCTCAGGGCTGGAGTTGCTCTGGATCGCATAGTCATGGGGAAGTGAAAGAAGGGTTTAGATCTACTTTCTGGTTTTGGGATGCATCTATTGTTTCTCTCTCTCTCTCTCTCTCTCTCTCTCTCTCTCTCTGTGTGTGTGTGTGTGTGTGTGTGTGTGTGTGTGTGTTCTGTTTTCATTCTGTTTTCATGCATGTGTAGAAGGTATGGTGTGTTTCACACACCCACTTCTGTGTGTATGTGTGGAAGTCAGAGGCAGATAGTGGAGTCTTTTGCTCTCTACCCTAAGATATGGAGTCTATCACTGGAACTGGAACTGTGTATTTTGAATAGACAGGATGGCCATCAAGCCCTCTGGAACTGCCTATCTCATGCTTCCCCCAGTGCTGGGGTTATAGATGCACACTGCAGTGCCCAGATTTTATGTGGGTGCTCAGGGTTTGAACTTAGGTCTTCATGCTTGTGCAGCAAGCCATACCTCAAACATAGCAATATTGTATCTTGTTAAAGGGATACAATCTTTCTCTTTCTTATGAACTTGAAACCTTAAAAACTGATAAATCCATTCAAAATGCAGCTGAAATATCTCACACAAAATGTTGTTGCTCA
Organism: Apodemus agrarius; assembly: GCA_964023405.1. Lineage (NCBI taxonomy): Eukaryota > Metazoa > Chordata > Mammalia > Rodentia > Muridae > Apodemus > Apodemus agrarius. Next base: position 85,421,317 of record OZ030011.1, read on the forward strand.
TGAGACTATTTTGTTCATGAACATTTTAAAACACAAACGAGATGAAGAATAAAGAGTGAATGTCTCGTTAGCCAAATGACATCTTGAGAAAATAGTTCTGTTCTGGTGAGAGAAGCTGAAAAAGAAGATTGGTCTGTTCACATGATTTAAATCCTTATAATGTATAATATCAGTCCCATTCCTTTGAAGTGGTACAAACTTATGTTACTGACCCTAAGTTCTAGCCTCACCTACCTTACAGTCATTAGATTGTGTTTGATAACAACAGGTCAGTTAGTATGGGCACTGACACAGAGCAACCAGAGGATTCTTGTGATGCCGTGCGTCTGCCTCAGTGTAGCTGTGTGATTCGAAGTGCTGGTTCCCATGATCTTGTCAACTTGGCCATCACCTTTCCCCCACTCCTTGTTTGCACACCCTCATGTGCACCTTCACTTCTTACCACCTTATCTCCCCTCCACTCAGCCATCACAGACTAGCTCTGACTAGTTATCCAGAAGCGCCACTCCATCATCATCTACAAGATAGAACCTTTACCTCCTGTGGAGCCTATTTCCAACCTCGCTTTTCACCACGTACTTTCTCTCAGGAATGGATGAACCTGCAGAGCTCTCATTCCATCGTTATAACTACACTCTTATCACTATTGAACAATTATTTCTATTTCAATTTTCAAATTACTTTGCTTTTTTTCTTCTCCTGTTTTGGTTCAGATTGATATATGTTAATTATAAATAACTTTTCCCCAATACAGTTTGGATAAATTAGTCTGTTGCCTGTGATCATAAGAGCTGGCTTCAAACAGGTAGGGTGCACCAACTAATTTCCTCCATTTGAGATTCTTGTGTTTATGAACTTACCTTTCTCCACAGAACTTCATGAAACTAACCTAAAGGCCCACAACTGCCTGCATATGCCAAGTTGCAGGACACTTAGATCAGTTTTGATGAGCACTAGGCTTGACATATTTGTCAATAGTCCCAGGAATAGTTTTGCATAGTATAATATTTAGCAGCCTCAGGAGAAGGGCAAAGCAATCTAATTAAGGTTAAGGGCACGTGGAACACCTGACTCAGAGAAGCTTAATGTGTCCCTTTTTCTATTTTAGCTTTGTTCAAGCTCAGGAATCAATGAGCTAGGGCAGAGATATGCAATGAAGAAAATTTCCACAGAAGATTTGTCTGCTTCACTGAAGAGGTTGTTAGTCATGCAGGTTAATCTATCCATCTGGAAAACATGCTATTTTCTCTGGTGTCCAACCTATAATCTGGGAATGTAATCTACTTTATTAATTTAAGAAAAAAGTCCCCAAATAACATCAGTGTTTATTTAGTTATTTATTATGTTGAGATATGTCCAGCAAGTTCTGCAGAATCACTCACAGAAACTAGATTATTTTTAGTATTAAAATATGAAACATGAAAAGTAGAATGAAAATATTATACCTTTAATTTATTCCATATTTAAATGCCGTTATATTTTAAGCACACATATAATGTGTTGAAAATATACTGTATAATTTACTTTTGGTATGTATTTATATAAAAATATAGAACTGCATTTTAAAACAGAACATAATGAAATAATTTGGGGAATTTTTAATATAATAATCATTTAAATAATACAGGGTGTGTTAACAACAGAAAATTAAATGTAGTTTGAAAATCAATAATTACACCATAATACCAGAAGAGCAAAGCACAGTGATTTTCAGTATAGCTGACTCTTTATAGATAAATGTCTTGCAGAATATAGAGACAAATAGGAGCTAGGCTTAGAACAGCTGATTAAACAACATAGTGTGCAATCAATATAATATTTGCAGAGTTACTAAATATTAACCTCTTCAGAGAAACTTGTGGATAGATCATGCCACATTAGAGAGTGACTTTGAAAGGAGGCAGACATAACTGAAGTCTAACTGAATAATTTTCTCCTTTTATAGTTTAAAATTCCCACATTAGACTGTGAATAAAGAAATCAAATGTAAGTAAAGCTTTTAAAATATTTGAAATATATTTTCAAAATAGCATTTAAGTTGAAGCCTATGCTTGTAATATGTAAAGGTGAAAGAATAAAAGGCATGAGTGGTTTTGGTGGGGAGAAATGGGGAGCCAATTTGGATAACCACAGAAATGCTTTCTCTTGAATTAAGTTAATAGTTTTCAACTATGTTCTTTATATGGCATAATGATTTTCTAAAACTGTGCTAATTCTAAAAAAAATGGTCTAAAGCAGTATTTTATGGATAGTGACTTTATTTTCAACACATTATTTATAAATACAATGATATAATTAAAGTACAAGTCAAGGGTATTTAAAATCCTAGCAATTCAGAAAAATTGAAATAAAAAGAATGGAAGGTATGAAAATTCCCCATAGATTTTGACATACAATGGAAGTTAAAAAAAGATGCCAAGAGAAAATCCTAACATCTAACACAGGGTCTAGATAAAAAGAAACTTGTGGAAACAGCACAAAAATATATACACCAAAGTGAAGTTCTTGGCTAGCAGTTGGTAGAATGTTTGCTAGCATACACGAAACCCTGTCTTCAATCTCCAAGAAGTAATATGAGCAGGTATAGAGTTATTTACCTGTAATACCAGTACCCAGGGAGTAGAGGTTGGAGGACTGGGAATTCTAGATCATCATCACCTACATTGAGAATGGTGTAGAGGGATTTTAATTCAGCAGCATGGCTGCTTTGACTAGGTATCACATTCAAAAATATGATACAAATACACCCTGTATTATAAGTATAATATGGCTAGAATACAAACATGTCCTTAGTATACACCTTTAATCCCTAACAATGAAGGTAAGGTTGGTTTGTAGAAGGAAACACCAATGTTTAAAACTGACATCTAATTGAGTTGCAGACAAAGTGACAAATCAGAGAAGGATTTGACAGAATGAGTCAGAGATAGGATATGGCTAACTCTCAGGAGAATAGACTGGAAAGAGTAGCTACTTAACAGCAGTGAGAGAGAAAAATGATGTGTATATGCATGGCAGTTTACTAGGACAGTTTTTCAGAGACAGTTTACAAAGAGAACAAGCTAGACACAGGCGAAGACAGAATGAGCTAGAGAAGGAGAAGGAGTCAGACGATAAGAACATGTTTGCAAAGTTAGAATGAGGCCAGGCAGAGCAGTTCAGTCAGAAGCCCAGAGAAGCCATATTGGATCAGCATCTTGGAAGATTAGACTGTATGGAGGTGAGAAGCTTCCAGGCCTAGGCTTATGGTCAGTTGGAACAGAGAAGGAAATGCTGTGGGTTCAGTCAAAGCCTGTCTATTCACACAGCTTGTGTATGGCTCTCACCTCATCACTTCCTCTGAGGAAATAAAGGTGGCATTTACGGAATGTGATGACTCTCCTGGACTGTAAGAGACCCATTTTCAAGTAATAGAACTGAAACCCAGTGGAATATTATGTCTTGCTTTAAACAGTAACAAAATTCCTAAGTATGTTTCTATAACCAATAGATAGTAGCTCATGAAGAATTAAATTATTCCTTAGAAATGTTGGGCTAAAATTTGAAGAATTGAACAAATGTGTTCAAATATGTACTTTGTTTTAAAAATCTCTGGAACCCAGAAACTACATACAAACCAATGGTTATGGAAAGGGGCTAACAGCAGAAAGGCTGAAAGGGGAGGGAGAAGTGAAACTGTTGGGAACAAAGCACACCACATTTTATGAACTAAATAAATTTGCTTTTTAATTAAGCTGAAAGAAATGAAAAAGTCAGGAACTAAGGTCTACATAGCATAGTATCCAGTGTTGACTCAGAGTATGCTTCCACAGTGCTCCTCGTCTCATTACCAGAAATGACCCGAACCATTCCCTTCGCTTTCTGTACTTCAGTTACCATTCACAAAAGGAAGGAGTAATTTTTATCTCATAGGATCATGTGAGGACAAAGTCAGAATGTGGGAAGTATTTAAAACAATTCTTTGTTCATCATAACCAGAATTAGATTAGAATCTTGTCTATCTAGTAATCTTTCAACAATACAAATTTGTATTTTAGCTATGGTGGTCATCATTGATGATTACAATTATGATTTTAGCTTATTGGATTACTCTCACCCACCAGATGAGTCATATTTTAAAGTTTTCTCCAATTTTATTAAGTGCTCAAGATCTTAAAATTGTTCTCTGGATCTTGGGCCTTGAGGTAGTAGAATCTGGATTATCTCAGTCATCGTATGTATCTGAGCTCCATTGTTTATCTCAGCTTGTGTTCCACGGGCTGATATTGAGATGCTCATCTTTGCCCAATCTGCACATCTACCCACCTTGCTCATAAAAAACTTTTAGCTTTTTCCAGTATTTCAGAGTCAGTTCAAAAAAGTGAGTAGCTTTTTTCTCTACACTTCCATTTCTCCCTGCCTTGTCAACATTTCAGCTTTTAGCCTCTTTCCATAATCTTTGGTTTGTATGTGGTTTCTAGGTTCTTGAGTTTTTTTTTTTTAAACAAAAGATATGTTTTACTAAAATTCCTGTCTTGTCAATTTTTAATAAGAAATAAATTTAACACAAGCCCCAGTTAGGCATAGCAGTTAATAGATACTGTTCTTGATGTCAACTTTACATGGAAGAAAAACAGTGAGATAAGTAAAGACACAATTAGTCTACCTGGACGGCTCTTCCTTAAGCTTTTTAAGTGAGCAGCTCTAGCTCAACATTTATATCCCAGGTCCATTATCACCTTCTATAGATGCTACTTCTGATCACCACATTTAAAAACACCACATCTCTACCCATAGTTAGTATCTATTACATTACTTGTCAACTGTTCTTTACAGTGTACTCATACTTGAGATTAAGTGCTCAAGATCTTAAAATTGTTCTCTGGATCTTCGGCCTTCAGGTAGTAGAATCTGGATTATTTCAGTCATCTTATGTATTTGAGCTTCATTGTTTATGTCAGCTTGTGTTCTAATCCATGGCTCATATCTAATCCATGGCTAATTTTCCATACAAACATAGTTGCATTATCCTCTCCTACCCAGCCCTATTGACAACACTGAATATTGGTCCTAGAAGTAATATTTGTCACTTCAAATATGGACTCCAATGAACTAGAGTAATTTTTATGTCCTTGCTAAAATAACCACTTTGGGACAAATCTTCTCTGATGAGCATGGGACACATGAATTCTGGATTTCGAGAAACTTTTTTCTTAGAAGGAAATGGAAGTTTGAAGGAATCGGTATGTGTCCAGAAAAACTAGTGGGAGAAAGTGGGAAAAAACTTTAAAATTATACTGACAGAATTTATAACTTACTGAGTTAGCTTAGTGTCACGCTGCAGATGACAGAGGCTAGAGTCAGTGAACTGGAAACTAATCAGCAAATGTTGTCAAGAAGGAAAAGAGACTAGAAAGGGAAATGACCAGAACTTCAGAGACATATATGCATGAACAAAAATATAATATTCGTGTCCCTGGAATCTGGAAGAGGAGAAAGACATTGACAATGAGAGGGATCCCAAAGAACTCATGAATTGGGATTTTCTTTTGGGGAAAAGACACAAACCTTCAGATCCAAGAAATCAAGTGAATCCCAACTAGCCTACACTGAAACCAATACAAGCAAAGGCAAGTCTTAGAAATGGTCAGACGAAAATAGCATAATAGCTGCAGGGACACAATAATTCCAGGACTTTCTTTTCATCTATTACCAAGAAGGGCAGAGTTAGTGGTGCCATTTATTGAGAGAGAGAGAGAGAGAGAGAGAGAGAGAGAGAGAGAGCTGTCAAATGTGAACTGCATATCTAGAAAAGTTAACTTCCAGGAACTAAGGGAAATAAGACATTCTCAGATAAAAGAAAAATTTAAAACAATAGACACTAGCCTCTCATGGTGCTGGAAGATGAAAATTTCTTCACCAAATGTTCTGCATATTTATCTTCTGTTAAGAGCTTGTTCTATGTTACAAAGGTAACTTTGACTGATGAATCTCTTTATTAGCAGGCATAAAGGCTATGCCCCCAAATTGTGGAAGCCACAATGATTCTCCCTTTTATCAGGCTGCTGAAGGTGCCACTACCTGACAGTGATCTTACTCATTGCTTTCAACATGTGGCCATGAGAGGTCAACTTCACACTACAGAACCATTGTATAGTATAGCTAGTAGACTGTAATATATGCTATTCTGATGGAAGCATGTGGTTCTATTCTAGTAGCATGAAAAGTACAGGGAAGTTCTAATAGAAATTTAATGAAGTCCAAGTCCATGGTATTCCACTGTAGCTTTTTCCTTTTGGATAGATGTGTATGAGCTTTAAAGAAATTATCTGATAAAACAGTCTAAATAAAAAAATGGCTTAATATTTACTGTACCAACACCAGAAATATGCCTACCAACACTGATAATTTCATAAAAAATATTTTAAGGATTTGAGAAGTAGCCCCCAATGGTTCCTCAAAAGATTAAATAAAATGTCATATATATAAAAAATATATATATACATATATACAATACACTTTATGTATATGTATGTATAGTTATATATATATCAACATCCCTCCAAAAGACCTCTGGGAACAAATAATTGTAATAATCTATTCCTATGACCACAGTAGAACTTCCTGAAGCTTTTCTAGTTATGATAGCTAAATGAACATTTGCCTAAGGATGCTTTGTAATTGTCCTGAATCAAAACATAGAGCAGTTCCAGAAACAAGAGTCAAAAGTTGGTATAAAATCAATTGTAAAGGAATGTAAACATAGAATATAGAAAATATTAAAAAAAGTAAAAAAAAAATAAGAATAAAAAAATCAATTGTAAAATCCTAGTAAAGCATAGAAGAAATGAATTATAGTCTGTTTCCCTGCATATATAACTAGAGACAAATGACCCCCTCTTTGAATCTTTACTGTCTCTTGGACTTTCCATTTAATTTTTAAAAAGGAGCTAAATGGACCATAAAGGGACCTTGTGCAGGCCTACATCTCTTTGAAAATCTCTGTGGGAATTCTGAGAGAAAAATCAAAGGCTTGGTGAGTCTCAGTAAGGCAAGCTCAGGCCAGTATCTAAGGTGATGGGATTTAAGAAACTGATTTCCTAGTTGGCTATCAAAGTGGTGGTGACTTTGTTCTGTGACATGAACATAAGAGAAATCAAATTATACCATGATGTGCCAAATAAAAATATGTAGTGGTGGCTTCTCCCAAAGCCCAAACTGTTCATAAAAATGACCTGATGTGTCAACACAGAAGACAGTTCTGGCCAAGAGCCTTTTCCATTTTGCTGGGGGAAAAGGTCCCTAAATAGATATTGACAAGGCTTGATACATATTCTTGGTTTTGATTCCTATACTCATTAGCTATAGCCAATGCCACGAATACTATCAAGGGTCTTGGATAAAATATATTGAATCAATTTGGTCCTCCTAATTGAATTTCATTAGAACAAAGCACTCACTTCTCATGCAGCCATGGCTGAGGAAACAGAAACACCACTCAGTGGAGTTTTTATATTCTCTATTACCCTAAATAGTAGAGGGTTAATAAAACTTGACACAGGAAATGAAAAACACCTATTTTAAAAGACACAAACGAAAGATGTAACAAAGGATTGCAAGGCTGCATTCTAGATGTGGGGAGCGGAAGGTGCAAATATCCTGCCGGCATAAACATCTGGCCAGCGCCATGAAGTAAACAAGTCAGTGTGCAGGTGCTGGGTAATTTACCATCCCTTGGTCTCCGCCTCTCCCATTACATCATACGGCCTGATGAGCTGCAGCCAATCAGGGGATGACACGTCCGAGGCAGGGGTTGCAGCCTATATAAGGGATGGGCTTCTGGGTGTTTGGGTCTCCGCTCTGTAGGCTTATGCTCTCCCTCTCAAGAGCATTAAAGCTTTGCTGCAGAAGGATCTTGAGTGTGCCGTGTCATTCTTGCTGGCGAGACGGTAGCGCGGAACATCTAGACTTATATTTTATGATCCACAATCAAAAGAACTGACCAGTATGTCTCATTCAATACATCATTATGGGTTTGTTGAAATTAAGGCATAGAAGAAATGATGTGATCCAGAGGCACCTATATGTATCATCTCTAATATATGGAGTTTTTTTCAATGCCAGACCTAATGATCCCTAGGCTACAACTACTTTCCTAAAGTTTGATGAGTGAAAACAAACAAATAGACAAACAATGTCTATTAATAAATGGATGTAACTTGATGTCATTGGGACTGTAGTTAAGAAGAGGATTTCTAGCCTATGTCATTTTTCTACTCTAAATATGGACTGGATCAGCAACTCATTGACATGGGAAAGATTTGTTTTTAAAAAATGCAAGAAAGGCTAGATAGTTATTGAGAGTGTCCAGTGAGTTAAGGGGTGCTTTGAAAGGAAAATGCTAACACAATTTTCTTTCTCCCTGAGAATGGTTTGGGGCAAGTAAATAGAAGTCCCTTTAGTTTAGTCCCATTGATTACTTTATGTATAAGGCACTCTTCTGGGAATTCATGTTCTTTTGAAAAACTAAAGTGGTTGTAGTATCAGCCATCACCACCCATGTACATTTGTGAGTGTTCCATGTCTCTCAGTGGATACAGTGAAAGGAGCCAGAATGACCTCTGTATAAAACAATGTTAATTATGGTTGTGAACGTTTCTGCTCCAGAATGGGTCTGTTAACATGGACTCACAGAAAATAGGAGCTTGGAGGAAATAGTTATTGAAGTTAAGGGAACAGAGATGCATAATATTCTGAACCATCATTTCATGGCTATTATAATACAGGTTAAGCAAATAGATAATACTATAATAAAAGAATATATGCTGATTGTGCCATTTGTCATTGTACATCCAACACTTCTCTGCTTTTGTGGATGGAGAGCTGGTATTGTGAAGGCAATCAAATGTGACAAAGTTACTATCAACATACATCAACAACAATTAAAATAATCTGTTTTATAAATGGATCAAAGACCTAAAAAGACACTTCCTTAAAAACTATATACAAGAGGAAACAGTCTAATAACCATATGAAGTATGTTCAAAATCTCCAATAATTAGAAAAATTACAAATCAACTTACAGAGTTAGTACTACATATCCATTAATGAGGTCATTAATAAAATAGACTGCTTATATTATATTATATTATTATTATTATTATTATTATTATTATTGCAAAAGTAGTGAGTGTTAGCACTGATGCGGAGAAGGCAGAACCCTTAGGTGATGATAGTAGAAATATAAAGTGGGACAGTTCCTATTGAAAACAGTATCAAGGTTCTAAATCTCTAAAACTAAAATTCTAAGATACAGCACTCCTACTCATGGCTCTAGCTGCATGTGTAGCAGAGGATGGCTTGGTGGGGCATCAATAGCAGGAGAAGCCCTTGATTCTGAGAAGGTTTGATGCTTCAGTGTAGTGGAATTCCAGGGTGGGAGGTGGGAGTCGGAGGGTGGGTGGAGGAACACTCTCATAGAAAAATGGGGAGGGAAAATGGGATGGGGGTTTGGAGGGAGGTGACTGGGAAAGGGGATAACTTTTGAAATGTAAATAAAGTATCCAATAAAAAGGGAAAAAAGAGTATTTGTAGCCTAGAAGTCATCATGCTGAATGAAACAAGCCATTCACTCCGTATCAAATCATTCATGGGTCCACTCATGGAGATGTCTAGAGTAAGCAAGCCACATGGACAGGAAATACAATGATGGATGAGTGGGTGTAGGATGAGGAAAACAGATAAGGAATAGAATTTTAAACTATAGAGCAACTTAGGGATATATTACACAACCCTGTGAATGTAGTTAGCACTGTACTGTGAAACTGTGACATTGCTGCCTTGGGTTTGAACACACAACTCTTAACGCTTTGACTGTGTGTGCTATCGCACCACTCAGCCCAGTGCACACTGTCTTAAACATCTCAGCTCACATCAACACTTCTGCACAGTATGGAGTTGCAATGTTTCTATTGTACGCATAGAGTTTTGCGTGCTTATGAAAACAGATTTCTAGAAACCAAAGACTATTTTCCTGCCGGCATTTCTTTTTATACAAGTATCAAAATAGTCTGTCTTTATATTGTAGGTTATAATTTCAGAATTTTAGCATTACTGTTTGATTTGCTGACTTGACTTTTATTAAAAAAAATTGTTAAGTGAATTTTAGCTTCAGAAAATTTGTTTCCCACAATTAGGAAATGAATACAAATGTACATTTGCCAGATTTAATGTGTATTAATGGGATTGGTGTCCTTAGCATTGATGATTTTAAATAAATAGAGATTAACTTTGAAGGATGTTGAAGATACTTTTCATTATACACTGTAGAATATTCATCCAAGATTTAATTCTTTCTTAACTATTTATTTATTTATTTATTTATTTACACTCCAGATTTTATTCCCTTCCTGGTCCATCCTCCGACTGTTCCACATCCCATACTTTCTCCCTGCCCCCTCTTGGTCGTCATGAGGATGTCCCCACCCCAACAGACATCTGAATTTCCTGAGGCCTTCAGTCTCTTGAGGATTAGGTGCATCTTCTCTGACTGAACCCAAAGTAGTCAGTCCTCCATTTCCATTCCTGTACTTCTTTCAGACAGGAACAATTATGAGTCAGAGTTTTGACTGTGAGGAGGCAACCCCATCCTTCACTTGATGCCCTGTCTTTCTGCTGGAGGTGGGCTCCATAAATTCCCATTCTCCACTGTAAGACATTTCATCTAAGATTCCTCCCTTTGAGTACTCAGAGTCTCTCACATTCCAGGTCTCTGATGCATTCTAGAGGGTTCCCCTAACCTCCTACCTTCTGAGGTTATCTGTTTTCCATTCTTTGTACTGGTCCTCAAGGCACCAGTCCTCCCCCCCCACCCCTGCCCAATACCACATCAGTTTCCCCTCTCCCGACCCCTGTCCACTTTCCCTCCCAGGTCCCTCTCTCCCTTCCCCTTTGTGATTGTTTTCTTCTCCCACCCAAGTGGGACTGAGGTGTCCTTACTTGGGCCCTTCAGCTTGTTGACCTTTTTCAGTACTGTAAAGTGTATCTTGGGTATTCTGCACCTTTCTTTTGAGGGGGGGCTAAAATTCCCTTATTAGAGAGTACCTGCCATGCATGTCCTTTTGGGTCTGAGTTACCTCACTCAGGATAATATTTTCTAGTTCCATCCATTTGCCTGCAAAACACAGGATATCCTCATTTTTTAAATTAATTTATTTATTTTCTATATTCTTTTTTTACATTCCAAATGATTTTCCCTTTCCTGGTTCTCCCCTCCTCCTAAGTCCCATAAGCCCTCTTCCCTCCAACAGTTCCCCAATCACCCCCTTCCCACTTCTCTGTCCTGGCTATCCCCTACATGCTGCATCAAGCCTTTCCAGGACCAGGGCCCTCTCCTTCCTTCTTTTTGGGAATCATTTGATATGTTAATTGTGTCTTAAGTATTTAGAGCTTCTGGGCTAATAGCCACTAATCAGTGACTGAATTCCATGTGTGTTCTTTTGTGTATGAGCTACCTCACTTAGGATAATATTTTCCAGTTCTAACCATTTGCCTAAAAATTTCATGAATTCATTGTTTTTAATTGCTGAGTAGTATTCCATTGTGTAAATATACCACATTTTCTGTATCGATTCCTCCACTGAGGGGCATCTGGGTTCTTTCCAGGTTCTGGCTATTATAAATAAAGCTGCTATGAACATAGTGGAGGAGGTGTCCTTATCTCATGACAGGGGGTCCTCTGGAAGTGTCATGCCCAGTTTTCTGAAGAACTGCCAGACTGATTTCCAGAGTGCTTGTACCATCTTGCAATCCCACCAGCAGTGGAGGCATGTTCCTTTTCCCCCACATCCTCACCAACATCTGCTGTCTGCTTGTTCTTTGAGTATAGGAAGGCTACTGATTTGCTTGAGTTGATTTTATAACCAGCCACTTTGCTGAAGTTGTTTATCAGCTGTAGGAGTTCTTCAGTGGAGTTTTTTGGGTTACTTAAGAATACTATCATATCATCTACAAATAGTGATAGTTTGACTTCTTCCTTTCCAATTTGTATCCCTCAGTTCTTTATAGCATTAGAAAGAGAAATTCTCAAGTTCATCTGAAATAACAAAAAAAACCCAGGATAGCTAAAACTATTCTGAATAGTAAAAGAGTTTCTGGGGGAATCAGTATCCTGGACCTCAAGCAGTACTACAGAGCAATAGTGTTAAAAACTGCACGGTATTGGTACAGTGACAGGCAAGTAGATCAATGGAATAGAATTGAAGACCCAGAAATGAACCCAAACACCTATGGTCACTTGAACTTCGACAAAGGAACTAAAACCATCCAGTGGAAAAAAGATAGACATTTTAACAAATGGTGCTGGTTCAACTGGAGGTCAGCATGCAGAAGAATGCAAATTGATCTGTTCTTATCTCCTTGTACTAAGCTCAACTCCAAGTGGATCAAGGACCTCCACATAAAACCAGACACATTGGAACTAATAGAAAAGAAACTGGGGAAGACCCTTGAGGACATGGGCACAGGGGGAAAGTTCCTGAACAAAACACCAATAGCTGATGCTCTAAGATCAAGAATTGACAAATAGGATCTCTTAAAATTACAAAGGATACTGTCAAAAGGACAAAATGGCAACCAACAAATTGGGAAAAGATCTTCACCAACTCTATATCCGACAGTGGGCTAATATCCAATATATACAAAACTCAAGAAGGTAGACTCCATCGAACCAAATAATCCTATTAAAAAATGGCGTACAGAGCTAAACAAAGAATTTTCACCTGAAGAATTTTGAATGATAGAGAAGCACCTTAAGAAATGTTCAACATCATTAATCATTAGGGAAATGCAAATCAAAACAACCCTGAGATTTCACCTCACACCAGTCAGAATGGCTAAGATTAAAAACTCAGGAGACAGCTGGTGTTGGCAAAGATGTGAAGAAAGAGGAACACTCCTCCACGGCTAGTGGTATTGCAAGCTGGTATAGGTACTCTGGAAATCAGTTTGGTGGTTCCTCAGAAAATTGGGCATGACACTTCCAGAGGACCCTGTTTTACCACTCCTGAGCATATACCCAGAGGATTCCCTGGCATGCGATAAGGACACCTCCTCCACTATGTTCATAACAGCCTTATTTATAATAGCCAGAACCTGGAAAGAACCCAGATGTCCTTCAATAGAGGAATGGATACAGAAAATGTGGTATATTTACACAATGGAATACTACTCAGCAATTAAAACCAATGAATTCATGAAATTTTTAGGCAAATGGTTGGAACTGGAAAATATCATCCTAAGTGAGGTAATCCAATTACAAAAGAATACACATGAAATGCAGTCACTGATAAGTGGATATTAATTAGCCCAGAAGCTCTGAATACGCAAGACACAATTAACATATCAAATGATGCCCAAGAAGAAAGAAGGAGAGATCCCTGGTCCTGGAAAGGCTTGATTCAGCATTTTAGGGGCATATCAGAACAGAGAAATGGGAGGGGGTTGATTGGGAAATGGGTGAAGGGAAGAGGGCTTATGGGACTTATGGGGAGGTGGGAACCAGAAAAGGGGAAAGCATTTGGAATGGAAACAAAGGATATAGAAAAAATAAAATAAAAAACCAAAATAAACTCCCCGATAAATAAAATAAATGTTTATTCAAATCAACTCATTAAAGAAAATATTAATATGTAAAACAGAAGAAAGTCAAAGTTCTTCAATAATGGCTACCAGCTCATAGAACACTATCTACTCAGTTATTTACAGTGTCTACACTCTTGTTTCAATCAAATTCATGTTTAAAAAGGCTTTTCAAATTGCTAGGAATTCATTTAGCTCAATTTAAAAAAACTGTGGAATCAACAATTTCCAATTTCATTTACTGACCCAAATTTCTAAGTAGAAAACTTAGTTTACATTTCAACAATTCTCACAAAAACCCAGTCAACACTAGAGATTTTTAAATTAATCATGTAAAGGAATTAAGTAAAATGTCCTCTGTATGTTGCCCTGGCAAGGCTTCAGGGTAAAGTAATATAAAAATAAAAGCAACTGCAGATGGGGAGATAGTTGGCTCAGTTTGCAAAATGCTTGCCATTCAGGCAAGAGGTTCTGAGTCATTCTAGCACCCACATAAGGGGCTAGACATTGCAGTGAAACATTAGTGCATGTGCCTGTAAGCGTAGAACTAGGAACAAAGCAGTTGGGGCTATAGGGCTCAATGTCTGGCTCTCAATTTAATGAAAGACCAACTCCCAAAGCTACACTAGAGAAACATTTAAGAAAGATCTAAGATTGAGACTATACACACACAAACACACATACACACACACACACACACACACACACTCATATTTTGTTCCTTTGTATTTGTGTATTGTAGAAGCCCAAATTAGAGATTCAAAGGTCTAGATCTTCATTAATTAGATTATTTTCTCTGTGCTCTCCAAGAGAAAAGATAAAATTCCTAACTTTTTGACTAGTTCTTTTGATAAAATTTCTTATTTAATTCAAGCAAAAAAAAAATACTAGATATACAAAAGAAACACTTTTCTTTATCAAAATGCAAACTCATGTTTACAATTGTAGTTTATTTAAAGTTGAATTTCTTGAAAGGACATTGGTACCTAATTTCTTTCAGTTGCAATTATACAATATGCAATTAAAAAACAAAAAACAACAACAACAACAAAAAAACATGAAGTACCCAGAAAGGTAAAAGAAATGCCTAGAAGATCCAGGACATGGGGCTGCTTTGGGGAACTCTGCTGAGAGGGGTTGGATGCTCAGTTTTCACTTCTGCTTCATTAGGCACAGATGGTACAGTTTCTCAGATTACCTAGTAGAAAGGCAACAGCAACGAGGCTCAAGAGCTAGCAGACGCCCAGTGATGAAAATGTGACTGTTAATTGCAAGGTTTTATTTCCAGATGTTTAGTAGCTGAGAGATCTCAGACAGCATGGAAACTCTCAAAACCAACTAAAGTTAAAGAAAAGATTGGAGTTTGAGAAATAAGCTACCGTAAATGAGAAGATTTGAAAAAATTGTAATGATAGGAACAAGTGGGAGCTGTGAGGATGATGCATTAAGAAATAGAATCCCCAGTTCAACCTAATCTCTAAAATTTCATACAGTTCATAAAAAATATTCATTTGGGGCGATAAAATGCATGCTATCCCTCTGTTACTGGTGTGAAATTTAAGAAGCCAACAAAGAAAAGTTTAACTAAGTAGTGGTTGCTTAAGTAAGTACAATGAATTTCTGACAAAGGTGCGTAGCTGTTTGTTAATGTTTAGTCTTTCAAAGAATGTTTCACCCATGCATAAAAATCACCATATCTTTTAAAATTAATATATATTTATCCTTTGAAAGGCTCATACGTTTATATATGCTCTGATCCAGCCACCACCACCTCCCTTCAAATCATTCTAGTACTTCACACACCTACAGGCATGATGCACATACATCAGTGTCTTGATGATTATGAGGAAAACCAAATGCTTGAAAATCAGTTTGTGAGGCTTGTTCCATAGGGGGCATTTCATGCTTTGTACTGTAAACCTACCTAATCAAAAGCCCACTATTAGGAAGACTGTAGAGCCCACTGCTTAGGTTTGCTAAATGATCAAATTGTATTGCTAGACTATTAAAATGTGTATATCTATATCAGTCTAATAAATCAGAGACTCTCACTGTCTATATGCATTAGTACATTAGAACATAGAAAGGCTGGATTTCAGTTATAGACTTGGGAGTATGCATCAGATTCATCTATGGGCTGTTTCTCTGGATTTTCTTAATCACTCATCTGTTTTCTCAGATTTTGTTGTCTTTCTCTTGGCAATATGAAGAGAAACTACCTATGTCCAAGCATGCAAATCAGTCAGTTGAGAATGGTACCTCATTGTAGAGCCCAATGGAGCAATGGAGTCTCAATAAATGTTTATTCTACTTTTCTCTCACTTTTTGAGGCTAGACTTTTTAAGAATTAACTTTTATTTATGTGTCTTTGTGTGTGTGTACATAAGTTCATGCATTTTGTATTGGCACAGAAACCTGTAGAAGGCAGAAGAAGGTGTTGGTGTCAGGACTCCTGGAGCAGGAGTTATGGGCATTTGTGTGTCTGCCATGCAGTTGTTGAGAACCACACTTGAATTTTCTTCAAGAGTAGTAAGTGTTCTAAATCATCACTGTGTCATCTCTCTACTCTCAAGGCTAGACTTTTTGAACAGTAATTTATTTGAGACATATCAGTCAGTTGGCACAGATCTTGGAAGGTGTCTTCTAGTTGTTTCTTCATCTTGCCCTTCTTCTTTTCGACCTTGCCTGTTTAGGTACTGCCTTCTTTTTGCTGTGCACCTTAGAAAACAGCACATCTGAAGGTCAAAGTTTTAACTCCAGTTTTAAGGTCTGCTTCTTAGGGAACTGAGACCAAGACATCACTTCTTGTAGCTGTCCAGCAGCCATCGATGAACTGGGTCACCTGAAAGGGGGGCTAGAAATGAAACCGGATAGGGAGGGCGGGGTTGCGAGAGAAGGATGAAGCCAAGGCAAAGGTTTCTGATCAAGGTTCAAAGTTTAATAGTCTGAACTGCCTTTATATAGGGAAATCCCAGAGACCCCATCCTTTGTTAGATTGAGTTGATCCTCAGCTGGATTGAGTTGCAAAGTGAGCTCAGCAGGCAGTTTACTCCTAGAGGAAATTGACTCCACCTGGGTCATTAAGGGCAAACACTGTGGCAAACACTTAAGGTCTATTTAGCCTGCTCAAGGCTGAGGAAATAGCGAACTTCTTTTGTTTCTCATGTATTTCATTACTAAAGTCTAAAATGATCCCATCAGCCCCCGTGGAATTTGTCATCTCATTATTCATTCATTCATTCATTCATTCATTCATTCTTTCATTCATCTCTCAGGTATTACAATTTAAATGCACTTTCTGCTTGCTCCTCTTTTCCCAGTCCCCCCTCCCCAACATCTTCCCTCTATCCCAGATCTACTACAGCTCCCTTCAGAAAAAGTCTGACTTCTCAGTGATATCAACCATGGCATATCCATACACCTCCTCTCATATTAAGCTGGGATGAGGCAACCCAACAGGAGGAAAAGGGTCCCAAAATCAGGCGAAAGAATCAGAGGCTGACTAAACTGCCACTGTTAGGGTTCAGGAGAGAAGACCAAGCGCTAACCTTAACATAGTAGTGGAGGGCCTAGCCTACTTCAGACACATCGCAGGCTTTCTGTTTGTCACGGTCTCTGTAAGGCCCTGTGAGCCCTGGTTAGTTGTTTCTGTCGGTTTTCTCATAAAAGGGGATCTTACCTATGTACTAAGTATATCTGAAAACATATTTTTATTATAGATATAGATATAGATATAGATATAGATATAGATATAGATATATAGATATAGATATAGATATAGATATAGATATAGATATAGATATAGATATAGATATAGATATATAGATATTATTCTGCCTATGGAAAGTTTGCAGTGTTTAAATGAAAAAACATGTTTTCTTTTCATTTTCAGATGACAAATCTAATGCCAGATTTACCTTTTAAAAGAGAAATAAATATTATTGTTGAAATAGTCTGTCTTTCCTATACTCATCTTCTTCATTTTATGCTTTTATCTCGAAGTGATGTAGTTTCTACCTAGCATACATAGTATTATGAGCTCTGGATTCAATATTTAGTACTGAAAACCTGCTGTCATCTATATATGCTTCTTATTTTATTATATCTTTTAGTATTTCCTTTCCTTGCCCTCTCTTTCTTTTCTTCCTTTTCATTTCAAATTAATTTTATGAATTAGTCAAGAATTTTATATATGGTATATTTTGATCAGAATCAGTCTCCTCCCACATCTCCTCCAGATTAAGCCAGCTTGGTTTCCTATTTAAAAAACTCCAAGTCATTCTATTTATTTTTGAGATTATAATTTAATCACAGCATTTCTCTCCTCCTTTTTCTGCCTCCAAACCTCCATGTGCCTCCTCTGTGCTCTTTCAAATTCATGTCTTCTTTCCTGTCCAGTTGCTACAGTTTTAATATATCCATATTTTATATCTATATATTATTTAATTATTACATACTGTGTCACCATAATTTTACTTGTATGTTTCTTTTCATGGGTTACCATTTGGTACTGCACAACCAATTGACGTACCTCTTCGATGAGGAGGACCGTCTCTTGCCTCCAGCTTTATTCAGTTACCTATAAATACTTCATGTAGGGTTGAGGCCTCTGGCTTTCCCCCTCATCCACTTTGGCATGTTCATTGGTATCATTCTTGCTTAGTTCACAGTTGGGTGGTCATGTTGGTGAGGCATTATCTGTTCAGCTTCTGATGTTACTAGGAGATACTCCCCTGCAAACTCCCTGATTCTCTGTCTCTTATAATCTTTCTCTCCCCATCCTCTGCAATGATTCTTGGGCATTACCCACAGGAGTGTCCTGAAAATATATCCCATTTTCCCATCCTAACTAGATGGTGATTCCATCACACACTTTGGTTGCAGGACAGACTTACTTATTCTATATTAGTATATTCTGGTGTATTTTTTTAAGTGAAATTTTAGTTTGCTAGTTATAATTTAACTGTTTATTGTTCTTGCTTCTATCTAACTATCATCTTCTCTATTTTTATTGTCATTGAAACTTAAGTGCTTCTCAGAAATTATAATTTAGAAAATCTTTTTTATGTTTTGTATTCATTTTATGGACAGTTTTATTTAATTTGCTTAAATTTTATTTAATCTCCTTCCTGTTGGTCATTTTTCCTAATGACAGATAAACCTGAATTACCTGTTTAATTTGCTTTAGCAGTAAATGGGATGCCTTGGGTTTTATAGATAAAATGCCTGCAGGTTATCAGCCATGTTGAAACAAGACTTCTTATGTCCATTTCTCACCTGTTTCATATAGATTACTTTTCTTTTCAGTTCATAGGTTCCAAGAAGAAATGGTCTTTGACAAAGCCATGCTAGCATTATACCACCTTATAAATGCCAGTCTTGGTGTTTGTTTTTGAAAGCTACAGTAAATATTTCAGAGACTGACCTCACTGCTTTGGTCTGCATCATATGCCCTTAGTCCATTTAAAAAAATATCAAGTAAATGCATGGTAACTGCAACATATTCCCATATGAAATAAAATC
Organism: Apodemus agrarius; assembly: GCA_964023405.1. NCBI lineage: Eukaryota > Metazoa > Chordata > Mammalia > Rodentia > Muridae > Apodemus > Apodemus agrarius. The sequence goes on from OZ030011.1 coordinate 85,440,457, forward strand.
TAAAATTCTTTAAAAAATGTTCCCTTACTTGTACTTCAAACTGCAAGGTACATATTTTACAAAATCTTGGATCATATAAAATTAAGGTTTTTTTCCCAATGAGATTTTTAAAGTAAATGTTTCTGTTTCAAATTGTTATTATATTCCATGTAACTAAAATATTTAAATTTCTGTCTTTGTTATTTTATAATTTTGCAAGGAAGCTTTTGCATTCATTTGTGGAGCACAAAAAAAGGGTAAAAAATGAAAATATTACCTATTATTTTATCACCTATATTTGTATATTTGGAATCTCTCTCTCTCTCTCTCTCTCTCTCTCTCTCTCTCTCTCTCTCTCTCTCTCTCTCTCTCTTTGAGACAGGGTTTCTCTGTAGCCCTGGCTGTCCTGGAACTCACTCTGTAGACCTGTCTGGCCTTGAACTCAGAAATCTACCTGCCTTGGCATCCAAAGTGCTAGAGTTAATGGCCATCAATCCTTAGCTCTAATTATTTTTGTAATACTGAGCGTTAAATCTAGGACCTTCTGCAGACTAAACAAGTGTCCTACCATGGATTTACATACACCCTAAGTTCTTAGTTCTTTTTTTGTTTATCAGATATTTTCTTAATTTACACTCAAATTTTATCCAGTTTCCTTGTTTCTGCTCCCAAAACACCCTATCCCATTCCCCCTCCCCCTACTCACCAACCCTCCCAGACCCTCTTCCCTGCCCTGGAATCCCCCTATACTGGCCCATCCAGCTTTCTCAGGATCAAGGACCTCTCCTCCCTTTGATGACCAACAAGGCCATCTTCTGCTTGAGCTTCCTTTGGTCTATGAATCATATCTTGAGTATTCCAAGATTCTGGGCTAATATCAAGTTATCTATGAGTGCATGTGTGTTCTTTTGTGATTGGGTTACCTCACTCAGGATGATATTTTCTAGTTTCATCCATTTGCCTAAGAATTTCATGAAGTTATTGTTTTTAATAGCTGAGTAGTACTCCATTGCATAAATGTACCACACTTTCTGTATCCATTCCTCTATTGAGAGACATTCAACATCTGGGTTATTTCCAGCTTCTGACTATTATAAATAGGGCTGCTATGAACATAGTGGAGCATGTATCATTATTACATGTTGAAGCATATTCTGGATATATGCCTAGGAGTGGTATAGCTGGGCCCTCAGGTAGTTCTATGTCCAAGTTTCTGAGGAACCACAAAACTGAATTCCAGAGGGGTTGTGCCAGCTTGCAATCCTACCAGCAGTGGAAGAGTGTTTTTCTCTACATACGTGCCAGAACCTACTATCACCTGAGTTTTTGATCTTAGCCATTCCAACTGGTGTGAGGTGGAATCTCAGGGTCGTTGTGATTTGCATTCCCTGATGACTAAGGATGTTGAACATTTTCTTTAGATGCTTCTCAGCCATTTAATATTCCTCAGTTGAGAATTCTTTGTTTAACTCTCTACCCCCTCCCCATTTTTTAATAGGCTTATTTGGTTCTCTGGAGTCTAACTTCTTGAGAGTTTTGTATATATTGGATATTAGTCCTCTGTTGGATGTAGGGTTGGTAAAGATCTTTTCTCAATTTTTTGGTTGCCATTTTGTTCTATTGAGAGTGTCCTTTGCCTTACAGAAACTTTGGAATTTTATGAGGCCCCATTTGTCAATTCTTCTTCTTAAAGCATAAACTATTTTTGTTCTTTTCAGTAATTTTCCCTTGTACCCATGTGCTTCAGGCTCTTCCCTACTTTCTTTTTTTTTATTAATTTCAGTATGTCTGGTTTTATTTGGAGGCCCTTGATCTACTTGACTTGAGCTTTGTTCAAAGAGTACATTTGTAAATGCCTGGCTTTAATTTTTTTTTTAATACTGAGGGTTAAATCTAGGACCTTGTCCAAGCTAAATAAATGTCCTACCATGAAGCTACATATACCCTAAGTTCCTAGTTCTTATAAACCTTGCTTTGAGTTCTATTAACTAAGTAGGTTATATCAGTTGTAAAAATACACTATTTTATATGATATAATGCATATACAGTCACATTAATAAATTTCTGAAATTCAAAAACATCAGAAGAAATATGGATTAAATTGTATTAGCAAAGGAGAGGAGCCTGTAATCTCTGGATATATAACACTTTTGATACAAAGAGATTGTTGCCTTGCAGAAAAAGTAGAAGATAGAATTGTGAAGATCAACATGAACCTGGACAATTTCAGAGGGAACTGCATAGAAGACTTGTGACCTAGCCATAAAAGTTGTGTTTGGAGATAGGATCAAAGTCCCAGCAATAGACTGAAAACTGCAGAGTGAACTTCAGGAGGAGATCACATTCAGGAGCTTTCTATGGGAATAAGCTTTCTGAAATTTAGGCAGCATAAAAATCCTCTAAATACACCACTAAAGGGTTTCCTCAGAGGAACTAAAATCTACAGCTTAAAGGTTGCTTGCTAGTTGAAAGTGGGAGAAGAAAAAGAAAGGTTTTGTTATGTAATATGGTAGGAAACCTTTGCAGATACTGAAGTTTATGTCCTATAGAATCAAATCATATGCTAATTCAAGTAGAATAAGACCTGTATTGTGACAAACAGACCAGGGATGGATGCAAGAAGAAACAGTATGCATTCAACATAGTAGATTCAAACAGAGGTTTACATGAGTTTCAGAGTGGAGAGGTCTATCTTTTTTTTTTTTTTTTTTTTTTTTTGGTTTTTCGAGACAGGGTTTCTCTGTGTAGCCCTGGCTGTCCTGGAACTCACTTTGTAGACCAGGCTGGCCTTGAACTCAGAAATGCGCCTGCCTCTGCCTCCCAAGTGCTGGGATTAAAGGTGTGCACCACCACCGCCCAGAGAGGTCTATCTTATCACACAGCACAAAGCTAGAGGTGATCAGTGGGCTGCTGAGTAAAGAGGCTACTAGGTAGCCCTCTCTCAGATTAAGCTGGCTGTAAGTTCGGCTCTTGTTTTGCAGGCTATGAAGCTCTAGTCGAGCCCCTTAAAACTGTGTTTCTGTGTGAAAAAAATCACTGTGAAGAAATCCAGTTTGTCATAATGGAGATCCCTTCCAACTATTATTGTTTCTACATAGAAACTCACATTCTCCATAAATAAAGTATAGGTTGTGACATTACTTGGTAGCTTGGAAATTTGCAGTTGTCAAGCCCACCATAAGCTGTAGTGGAAACAAGAAAATGTAATTTGTGAAGCTGATTCAGCAAATCTTCTAAATAGCCCAGAATCTGCTCTTATTGTGAGAGCTAAAACTTCAGTAAATTCTGAAAAGGCAATTAACTTGTAATTTGAAGTGTAATGTTAGAAGGAAACATGCTTGAAAGAGATTTATTTTAATAGCTGTGTAAATAAACTGTGGGCCCATATTATGTAGTGATGCACAAAGTCTGAAGGTATCATTGACATTTCCAGGTCTGTTCCATTGCATCATAAGGAACAAAACCATGGTTCTTGAATTCGGTAATGTCACAAAAATCCTTCAATCAGAATTAGAGGGGTGAGCTATATTTCAGGTATAGTCTCTAGGAAGAATCTGTGATATAGTAGTGCTAAATCGTCTTGCTACCAGTTAGATAAGGGATTGGGGGCCAACCCATTTGCTTTTCCCTAAATTAAAACCCTGTCTCTTTTTACATAGCACTGATAAAGCAAGTCTAGAAGCTTGCTAAGTTTCTATGTGTTCTCTGATATTCCAGAACTTATCAGAGACTTTCCAAAGGAGCATTAGTCTCTCAAACCATCCTCTCCCTTGGCTGGTAGTACTGTGATCAGGAAAGGTGTTGTGATGGGAGATGATTAAGAATTTGAGATGCTTCTCGGAAAACTTACTATTCTGTTCAGATTGAATGAGTGAGATGCACTTGCCAAGCCAAACTTGATGAAATTGGTTTTGTACACCAGCACAAGTTGCAGAGAAAGCTAGATGCTATTATGACTGCCTACAGTTCCCTTTTCCCTTCAGAGAAGTGTTCATTGATGGGATTCTGCAATCTCATTACATTTTGGTATTCACATATCTCTGTAAGAGTCTTCTTCTTTCTTTTATCTTGGGAATAATGTTTCTGGCAAGTTCTTTTATGTGTGAAGACAGTTGAAAGGGGAGAAAGACAGGTTAGGCATTGTAAGCCACTTACTATGCAGGGGGCACAGACCGATTTGGGACTCTAGATCTGGTGTTGGGCTCAAAATCAGAGATCTTCTGGCCTCTGCTTTCTGGGCGATAACTGCTTAAATTATTAAGACAGTTGTCAAAATAAAGTTCCATCATCAGTGTACTTTCAAAGGGGAAAGTTGGGTTTTTTTTCACAGTTGTTGATATTGAAGGTATATTTTCTCTGAAACATGTTGGATCATCCAGCCAGATTTCTGAGAGTTAATTAAAGCTGAATCCACATGATTCCCTTTTAACTCCAGCCAGCAGGCATGATTGATCCCACCCCCAGCCCCTTACCCAGCTCCCATACACATTCACACTCATAGTCTCTATTGCTCATCACTTTACAATGTAATTTATCATGTTACATGTTTGCAAATATCATGGAGCTACCCTCGAGGACAGACTGGGTGTTTTTAATCATAAAACTGGGTAGCACCTGTTACATAGTAGACATTTAAAACTGCATTCTTAATAAATGCATGAGTCACACTTCCCACACTCTAGCTGGGTTCTTTGGAAGATTTTTAAATTTTTTAAATTTTTTTATTTTTGCTAGAAGATCTGTAACAGATGATGGTTGACTGGTGTCCAACAAATTAATCACTAAATTTTAAGAAAAATTGAATTTGCCTTTTTTAAAAATAAGAGAAAAAATATTCTAGCTAGTGTTTATTCTAGTTAATATTTAGATAGAACTTATTAATGGCAGACTCTATGTTCTTTACATATATCAATTAGTTCATTCATAATCAACCATATGTGAAAGATGCTGTTTTAATGCCCATTTACATATAGAGTAAAGAAGGCACAAAATGTCTATGTAATTTCATCACAATCAGATATAGGTCAAGTTACTATTAAGATACATGCCATGTTTTTCTGATGTTCGCGTTGTTCATCTTGAATTTATGGTTCTTTCTTACAGCACTATTGCGTTTGGATATGAAGAATCTTTCATAAAACTTGTGGTAAGGTTTGACACTTAGTTTAGCAGTGATCAGAGGTGAGGTATCGGGATATGATTGAATCCTGTGACCTGTCAATCTCCTTATAGATTTCTAACTTGGGAGATAGAAGAAAGTATGAAGTAGGATCTGGTTTGAGGAGGTAAGTCATTGGGAAGAATGCCCTGAAGGATGTAATTTTTCCCCAGCTTCTACCTACCTAGCTACCTACTTACTTACCCACCTACCTACCTATCTACTTTTCTCTTTGTTTCTTTCTTTGTTTCTTTGTTTCTTTCTTTCTGCTTCCTTTCTACTTGAAAGTGAATGTCTTTCTTGGACACATGTCTTTGTCACCATGATGTTTTGCCTCATAATCCTTCCCATAAAATTGGCTCTGCCTTGAACTGAATCCTTTAAAACCATGATCCAAAGCAAACATTTCCTTCTCTTATGTTATTTGCTTTAACTTATCTTGTCGTTGTATGAAAATCTGACTAACAGAGATGTCATCAGATAATTAGAAGATGATTTTATTGACTTTCAATGAGAGCACATGGTTTAGAAGAATCCATATACAGCTGTTCTGACTGACAATATTTCATTTGGGTTCAGTTTTGTTATATAAAAGTGATTATTTCTATAGGATAAATGAGAGTAAGCATCCCATTTAAGGAAAGGACTTGGGAACATAGTCTGCAGATGTGAGTTGCATATGGTCACCTGCAACTTGTTGTCTAATTCTGGGCTCACTCTTTGGTCCTGAGGACCCTTGTAGGACCCCAAGAACCTCCTGCTCCCCAGAGGAAGCTTTCAGGGACTCCAAGGATAACCAGCTTGGAATCCTACCCCATCAAGTCAGGTCTACCTTGAATACAGCCTGCAGATGTATGTTGCACACAGTGCCCTGAAACCAGTCTAGCTCTGGCCATATTCTTCAGTTCTAATGATCATTGCAGGACCCCAACAGTGTCCAGCTCACCTGTAGAAGCCTTCAGGTATTCTAAGACTAATCAGTTTGGAACCCCGCTTCATCTATTCATCCTCCCAAGAAACAGCCTACAGATAAGAATTGTTCACAGTCCTTTGAATTCCATTGTCTAGCTCTGGGCTTTCTTTTCAATTTCTAGGTACTGTAAAGGACCGCAAAAGGCCTTCCTAGTTCCCCTTGGAGACCTGTAGAGACCCCGAGAAATACCAGTTTGGAACATCACCTCACCAACCCCTTTTCAGTCAGGCTTGCCTGACGCACAACCGGAAGTGTTGAGCACCTTCCAATGTCTGGCCCACAACTCTGCCCACTTTCCCAAGAAACCCTGTTTTTATCAGGGTTATCCAGCTAACACCAGGAAAAGCAGATGACTAAAGGACAACAAAATAACACAACAAACAAGACCCAGGACAATGGGGCACCAAAAGATCCCAGTTATTCTGCTACAGAAAACCCCAGATATCCTAATTAAAATGAAGCACAAGAAGATTATCTTAAATCCAGTACTATCATGGTAGTGGCTTGTAAATAGAAAATAAGTAAATCCCTTAAAGAAATACAGAAAATGCATCCAAACAGTAGAGGCATTAAAAGAGGAGACAAATAAAAATAAAGAAATGCAGGAAAACAAAATCAGACATGTGAAGGATATGAATAAATTGTCCTAGACATGAAAAGGGAAATAGAAGCAATGAAGCAAGTGAAAACTGAGGCAATTCTGGAAATGGAAAACCTAGGAAAGAAAACAGAAATTACAGATTTAAGTACCACCAACAGAATATAGAATGTAGAAGATAAAAAAAAAATCTCAGGCATAGAGGACATGATAGAAGAAATCAATGTATAGATCAAAGAAAATGCCAAGTCTGAGAGTTTGTAACATAAAACATCCAGGAATCTAGGACACTATGAAACAACCAAACCTAAGAATAAAAGGAATAGAAGGAGAAGATTCTCTTCTCAAGCCCCAGAAAACATCTTCATCAATCATAAAAGAAAATATCCCTAACCTAAAGAAAGTGAAAGAAACTTACAGAACACCAAACACATTGGACCAGAAAAGAAAATCCACCCACCAAATAATAATCAAAACAGTAAATACACAGAACAAAGAAAAAACTTAAAAGCAACAATGAGAAAATGTCAAGAAACATATAAAGGCAGACCTTTACATTACACTTTATTTCTATTCTGAAACTCTCAAAGTTTGAAGGGCCTGGTCAGTGGTATTGCAGACAAAAAGAGACCACAAATGTCAGCCCAGACTACCAAGAAAACTTTTAATCATAATAATGGAGAAGCCAAGATATTTCATGACAAACATTTAAACAATACCTTTACACTAACCCATCCATAAAGAGACTACTAGAAGAAAAACTCTATACTCCAGAAAAAAAAAAAGAAAAAATTTCATACCATTAAAATAGAAGAGAAATATACACACACTCAACCACCAACAATATCAAAATAATTAGAAATAACAATCATTTGTCATTAATATCTCTCTATATCAATGGACTCAATTTCCCAGTAAAAAGTCATAGACTCATAGAATAGATGCATAAAGAGAAACCATCATTCTGCTGTATACAAGAAACACATCTCAGCAGCAAATATAGTAATGTTCTCAATATAAAAAGCTAGAAAAAGGGTTTTCCAAGCAAATAGACCTAGGAAACAAGCTGGACTAGCCATTCCAATATCTAATAAAATAGACTTCTAATAGAAAGTAATCAAAAGAGACATGGAGGGACACTTCATACTTATTAAAGGAAAACACCAAGAAGACATCTCAATTCTGAATATCTGTGCCCCAAATGCAAGAGCACCCCATTTGCAAAAGAAACATTACTAAATATTAAATCATACATACAATCCCACACATTAATACTGGAAAACCTCAAGATCCCACTCTCATCAATGGAGAGATCATTGAGACAGAAACTAAACAGAGAAATAAATAAAATTAATCGAGGTTATGATTCAAATGGACTTAAGAGATAACTGTAGAACATTTTGTCCACACACAAAATCATATACCTTCTTCTCAAAGCCTCACAGAATGTTCTACAAAACTGACCATATAATTGGTTGCAAAGCAAACCTTAACAGATATGAGAAGATTTAAATAACCCCATGCATCTTATCAGATCACCATTGATTAAAGCTGGACTTCATCAAGCCTAAATATTCATGGAAACTGAACAACTCTCCATATTCAATGATCACTGGGTCAGGGAAGAAATAAAAAAGAAATTAAATTCTTTTCAGAATTCAATGAAAATATGGTTGAAACATACCCAAATGTTTATGATACTATGAAAATAGTGCTAGGAGAAAAGTCCATAGCAATAAGTGCCCCCATAAAGAAATTCTTATACTAATGAATTAAAAGTGCATCTTAAGACTAGAAAAAAAAAGCAAGCACACCCAGGAGGAAAGGATAGCAGGAAATAATCAAACTCAGGGTTGAAATCAGTCAATTAGAAATAAAGAGAATGATACAAAGAATCAACAAAACCAAGAGCAGTTTCTTTGAGAAAACCAACAAGATAAAACAAACCCTTAATCAAACTAAAAGGCAAATTAATAAAACCTGAGATAAAAAGTGAGACATAACAACAGACACTGAGGAAATTCAAATATTCATTAGATCTTCTTTCAAAAGACTGTACTCCACAAAATTAAAAAATCTAAATGAAATGGATCATTGATTTTTCTAGACAGATACCAATTACCAAAGCTAAATCAAGATCAAATAAACAATCTGAATAGTCTTATAATCCCTAAGGAAATAGAAATAGTCATTAAAAATCTCCCAACCAAAAAATGTCCCGGGCCAGGGGATTTTAGTGCAGAATTCTACCAGACTTTCAAAAAAGAATTAATGTCAATAGTCCTCAAACTATTCCACAAAATGCAAACAGAAGGAACTCTTCCAAACTCATTCTATGAGGTCACAGTCACCCTGATACCTAAACCATACAAAGACTCAAAGAGAATTTCAGACCAGTTTCCCTTATGAACATTGATGCAAAAATCCTTATTAAAATACTAGCAAATTGAATCCAACAGCATATCAAAGACATCCACAATGATAAAGTAGGCTTTATTTCAGGGATCCAGGGGTGTTTCAATATACAAAAATTCATCAACATAATCAACCATATAAACAAACTGACAGAAAAAAACACATGACCACACTAGATGATGAAAAGTCATTTGAGAAAACTCCAGCAGCACTCCTTCATGATAAAAGTCTTGGAGCAAGCAAGGATGCAAGGCATATACCAAAACCCAAAAAAGACAATAGACAGTAAACCAATAGCCAACATCAAATTAAATGATATAAACTTAAAGCATTTCTACTAAAATGGTGGACAAGCCAAGGCTGCCAATCTCCCCAAATAATAAGACAGTTAAAGAAGATCAAATGGATACAAATTTGAAAAGAAAAATCAGAGTATCACTATTTGCAAATAATATGATAGTATATATAAGTGACCTCAAAAATACTACCAGAGAACTCATATCACTGATAACCCCTTCAGCAAAGTGGTTGGATACAAAATTAACTCAAAGAAATCAGTAGCCTTCCTCTACACAAGTAATGAGCAGTCTGAGAAAGAATTAGAAAAACAGTACCCTTCACAGTAGCCACAAATGTGGTAAAATACCTTGATGTTACTCTAACCAAACACATAAAATACCTGTATGACCAGAACTTCAAGTGCCTGAAGAAAGAAATAGATGAGTATATCAGAAGTTGGAAAGTTCTTCCTTGCTCATTGATTGGTAGGATTAAAATAGTAAAAATGGCCGGGCGTGGTGGCGCACGCCTGTAATCCCAGCACTCGGGAGGCAGAGGCAGGTGGATTTCTGAGTTCGAGGCCAGCCTGGTCTACAGAGTGAGTTCCAGGACAGCCAGGACTACACAGAGAAACCCTGTCTTGAAAAACCAAAAAAAAAAAAAAAGTAAAAAATGGTCATTTTACCAAAAGCAATCTACATATTCAATGCAACCCCCATCAAAATTCTAACACAACTCTTCACAGTTCTTGAAAGAATAATTCTCAATTCCATATGGAAAACCAAAAAATCCTGGATAGCCCAAACAATCCTGAATAATAAAAGTCCTTCTGGAGGTATCACAAGCCCTGACCTAAAGCTGTACTATAGATCAATAGTAATAAATACTTCATGATATTGATATAGAAACAGACAGGTGGATCAGTGGAATTTAATTGAAGATGCCTAAATAATGCCACCCACCTAAGGACACTTGATTCTTGACACAGAAACAAAAATGATACAATGGAATAGTGAGAATCTTCAACACATCGCACTGGTCTAACTGGATGTCTGCATGTAGAAAAATGCAAATAGATCCAAATTTATCACTCTACACAAACTAAAGTCCAAATATATTGAAGAACTCAAAATATAACTAGACACACTAAGTATAATAGAACAGAAAGTGAGGAATGGATTTAAACTTGTCAATACAGGAGACTACTTCCTGAACAGAACACCAGTGGTTCAGGTTCTAAGGTCAACAATTAATAAATGGAACATTGGGAAACTGAAAAGCTTCTGTACGTCAAAGCACACTATTTATAGGACAGAAAGGACAGCTTACAGATTGGGAAAAGATCATTACCAACCCTACATCTGACAGATATCTAATATCCAAAATATATAAAGAACTCAAGAAGTTTGTCACAAAAAAAACCCAATAAATAATGGGGTATAGAGCTAAACAGAGAATTTTTAACAGAGGAATCTTGAGTATCCCAGAAGCATACAAAGAGATATTTAGTGTCCTTAGTCATCAGGGAATTGAAAATCAAAATGACTCTAAAATTCTACCTTTTACCCAACAGAATGGCTGATTAAACTGAAGTGAAAGCACATGAGGTGAGGTTGTGAAGCAAGGGGAACACTGCACCACTGCTGGTAAGCGTGCAAACTTGGAGAACCACTTTGGAAATTAATTTGATGGATCTCAAAATGTTTGAGTGGTTCTACTTTAAGCCCCAGCTATACTGCTCATGAACATATACCCAAAAGATGCTCCACCATCTCACAAAGACCCAGACACTTGCTCAACTATGTTCATAACAGTCTTATTCATATTAGCTGCAAACTGGAAAAAACCCAGTTGTTTCTCCAACTGAAGAATGGATAAAGAAAATGTGGTTTATTTGCACAATCGAATACTACTCAGCCATTAAAAACAAGGGCAACGTGAATTTCACAGGCAAATGGGAGGAACTAGAAAATATCATCATAAGGGAGGTAACCCAGACCCAAGAAGACATGTATGGTATGTACTCACTTAGAAGTGGATATTAGCCATAAAGTACAGGATAACCATGCTATAATCAACAGACCCAAAGACTCCAAATTACAAGAGGACCCAAGGCAGGATGGTTGATTCTTTCTCAGAAGGGAAAACAAAATAGATATTGGAGGTCAATAGAGGGAGGGCACGAGGTAGAAGAGGGGATGGGGACTTGAGAAGGTAGACCCATGTATGCCGAGCAGGGGACAGAGAAGGGAAATTCTTGGTAGGGTGTGGGAGCAATCCCTAGGATGTACCAGAGACCTGGCAAGGGCAAAGGCCCCAAGGGGTATATGAAGGACACTTGTAGTGTGGAGAATATTGATCTGGAAGTGGCAACTTCCTCTAGACAGGCAGGACTCCCAGGAATGATAAGTAAATCCACAAAGCTTTTGACCCCAAATGTGTCTTGCCTACAAGAAGTGTACAAAGGCAGAGCAGGGACCGAGGTTAGACGGCCAACCAATGACTGCCCCAAATTCAGACCCATCCCATGCATCTCATCCCTGACACTCTTAAGGATACTTGCTTATGCTTGCAGACAGAAACCTCGCATAACTGTCCTCTGAGAGGCTCCATCTAGTAGCCAATGGAAAGAGACTCACACCCAAACATTAGATGGTGATTGGGGAATCTTATGGAAAAATTGGGAAAAAAATGATTGAGGGACCAACTGGAAGAGGACAGTGTCTCCACAGAAAGACCAACATAGTCAACTAACCTGGACCCTTGTGGGATCCTAGAGTCTGAACCACCAACCAAAGTTCTATCATGGGCAAATACTGTTACTCTTGTCCCACTTCGTTTATGTTCTGCATGTTCCTTCTTCATGTATAAGAGCACATTATCTGAGCCAAGAATTGAGAATAAAACTGTAAGTACTGATCTTGCATCATTATATAACCCAATCATTCTTTATTTTATAATTTTTACATATGTTTTAAATAGTATCTTACTAATTCTCCAAAAATGTCATACAATGTAATTTGATTATATTTAGTTTCCTCTCCCAATTCCTTCTTGATCCAATCCTGTCTTCTTACACACCCAAATTTCTTTCTTTTTTTTTTTAATTTTAATTTAATTTCTTTTATCTTATTCACTTACATGTCCGCCCACTGCCACCCTTCTGGTCAACCCCTCCTATAATCCTTCCCCCTCTCTCCCTTCTCCTCCTCTTCCCCTTTGAGCAGGTATGAGTCACCCTAGATATCCTCCCACCCTGGCACTTCAAATCTTAGCCAGACTAGTTACTTCCTCTTCCACTGAGTCTAGACAAGGCAGCCCAGCTAGAAGAATATACCCTATGTACAGGCAAGAGCTTTTGGTATAGGCCCTGTCCCAGCTGTTCATGGCCCACATGAAGACCAACCTGCACATCTGCTCCATATGTGCAGAGAGGCCTAGGTCCAGCCCATGTATGTTCTTTGTCTGATGGCTAAGACTCTGAGAAACCCAAGGGTTGAGTTTAGTTGAGTCTGTTGGTCTTCTTGTGGAGTTCTTATCCATTGTAGAGTCCGCAATCCTTCCTCCTATTCTTCCATCAGAGTCTGGAAGCTCCATCCACTATTTGGCTATGGGTATCTGAATTTGTTTGAGTCAGCTGCTGGATGGAGCCTCACAGAGGACAGCTTGCTCCTGTCTGCAAGCATAACAGAGTATCATTAACAGTGTTAGGTATTGGTGCTTATCCATAGAACAGGTCTCAATTTAAGCTTGTTATTGGTTGGCCATATCCTCAGTCTCTGTTCTATCCCCTGCCCATGCCTGCATTTTTTGTAGACAGGATACATTTTGCGTTGAAAGTTTTGTGGGTGGGATAGTGTCTTTATTATTCTATTGGGGTTCCTGCCTGGGTATGGGAGGATCCTCTTCAGGATCCATAGCCCCAGTGTAGTGAGTCACAGCTAAGATCACCCCCATTGATTTTTGGGTACTTCCCTTATTCACGGTTTCTGTCTAGTCCTTGAGATGCCCCCTGCCTCCTCACACCCATCCATTTCAGATTTCCATTCATTCTCATGGCCATCTGGCCATCTTTCCTGTCTTTCTCCACACATGGTCATGAACGCTCCATTCCCCTGCACATGCTCCATCCCCCTTTTAATGACCATTTTATGCACCCCTTCTAAGTGAGATTCAAGTTTCATTGCTAGGGTCTTCTATTTTTAGCTTCTTTGGGTCTGTGAAGTATAGCACAGTACCTACATTTTAGGGTTAATATACACTTATCAGTGAGTACATACCATGAATGTCCTTTTGGTACTGGGTTACCCTACCCAGGATGATATTCTCAAGTTCCACCTATTTGCCTGCAAAATTCATGATGTCTTTGTTTTTAGTAGATGATCAGTATTCTGTTGTGTACATGTACCACATTTTCTTAAAGAAATGTGTTGCCCAACTACTCTTGGGTATAGTTTTGTTCTTTCTAATTGTTTATCCCCAAGACCACTTTTCATAAGGCACTTGGTCTTTGCAATCTTATATATTTATTGAGTTTCATCTGTAGGATACTCTTGTTAGCCCCTAAGCTGAGTTAAACATCCATAAAATCTCCTCCACAAAAATTTTGATTACATATTTATAAATGTTGAAATAGTTTGACTTCAGTGTTGATTGCTAGTTTGTTTCATAGCTTACCACTCACGTGCCACATTGTTCATGTCTCTATAATCTGAAGCTTTTCACAACATTCTCGTTGTCATCACATCCTCTCATTGCCTTCACACTTCTAAATCTGATGCTTTATATATATACACGCACACATGAGCATGCATGTATGCGTGTGTGTATGCTTTAAGATTAAAGACAATTTTATTAGAGATTCAGAGAAAAAATATTAGCAGGCAAGCTGTACTCCCTGGTGGCTGCTATGTAGAAGTCCATGGATAAGAGAAAGAGAGCCATTTTTGGGTCCAAGAAATCTGGCATGCTTGGGAAAGTAGTCATCAACAATGACATGGGCTGAGTTATCTTCAGTGAAAAGGCAATAGTTTGGAAAGTTTTATTTTGATTTATTCTAAACCAGTTCACAGTTACTTTTAAAAAAGTTCTAGCCTGTACTTTGTCATTATTTATTGGATATATTCTTTATTTACATTTCATTTCCCTTTTCCTGGCTCCCCACTCCCCAAAGGTCCCATATGCCCTTTACCCTTCCCCTGTTCCCCCATCCACCACTTCCCACTTCCCTGTTCTGGTATTCCCCTACACTGATGCATTGAGCCTTTCCAGAACCAGTGTCCACTCCTTCCTTTTTCTCAGACATCATTTGGTATGTGGATTGTGTTTTTAGTGTTCCAAGATTCTAGGCTAATATCCTCTTATCAATGAGTGCATACCACAGTTATTCTTTTGGGACTGGGTTACCTTACTTAGTATGATGTTCTCAAGCTCCTTCCATTTGTCTAAGAATTTCATGCATTCATTGTTTCTAATGGCTAAATAGTACTCCATCGTGTATATATACCACATTTTTTTTTGTATCCATTCTTCCATTGAGGGACATCTGGGTTCTTTCCAGCTTCTGGCTATTATAAATAAGGCTGCTATGAACATAGTAGAGCATGTATCCTTATTGCATGCTGGGGAATCTTCTGGGTATATGCCCAGGAGTGGTATAGCTGGGTCCTCCAGAAGTATCATGTCCATTTTTCTGAGGAACCACCAGACTGATTTCCAGAGTGGTTGTACCAGCTTGCAGTCCCACCAGCAGTGGAGGAGTGTTCCTCTTTCTCCACATCCTCGCCAACACCTGCTGTTTCTTGAGTTTTTAATCTTAGCCATTCTAAGATTAAATGGTGTGAGGTGAAATCTCAGGTTTTTTTTGATTTCCATTTCCCTAATGACTAATGATGTTGAACATTTCTTAAAGTGCTTCTCAGCCATCTGGAGTTATTCAGGTTAAAAGTCTTTGTTTAGTTCTGTACCCCATTTTTTGATACAGTTATTTGGATTTCTGGGGTCTAACTTCTTGAGTTCTTTGTATATATTGGATATTAGCCCTCTGTCAGATGTAGGGTTGGTGAAGATCTTTTCCCAGTTTGTTGGCTGCAGATCTGTCCTTTTGACAGTGTCTTTTGCCTTACAGAAACTTTGAAATTTTATGAGGTCCCATTTGTCTATTCTTGATCTTAGAGCATAAGCAATTGGTATTCTGTTTGAAAACTTTCCCACTGAGCCAATGTCCTCAAGGGTCTTCCCCAGTTTCTTTTCTATTAGTTTTAGTGTGTCTAGATTTATGTGGAGGTCCTTGATCCACTTGGAGTTGAGCTTAGTACAAGGAGATAAGAGTGGATCAATTCTCATTCTTTTGCCTGTTGACCTCCAGTTGAGCCAGCACCATTTGTTGAAAAGGCTATCTTTTTTTCAACTGGATGTTTTCAGCTCCTTTCATTTCTTTTCTTTTTCTTTTTTTTTTTTACATTTCTTTTTTCTTTTTGTTTTTCCTTTTTTTAAGTTATTATCTATATTCTTTGTTTACATTCCAAAGGCTTTCCCCTTTCCAGGTCCCCCCTCACCATATGTCCCATAAGTCTTCTTCTCCCCCCATTGCACAATCACCCACCCTCCCCACCATTTCTCTGTTCTGATACTCTCCTACAAAACCGGACTTAGTCTTTTCTGGACCAGGGTCCTCTCCATTCCTTTTCTTGGGAATCTTTTGCTTAGCTAATTGTGTCTTGAGTATTCAGAGCTTCTGGGCTCATTAATATCCACTTATCAGTGATTGCAATTCACATATATTCTTTTGTGATTGCGTTGACTCACTTAGGATGATATTTTCCAGATCCAATCATTTGTCTACAAATTGCATGAATTCATTATTTTTAATTGCTGAGTAGTATTCTATTGTATAAATATACCACATTTTCTGTATCCATTCCTCCTTTGAGGGACATCTGGATTCTTTCCAGCATCTGGCTATTATAAATAAGGCTGCTATGAACATAGTGGAGCATGTGTCTTTATTGCATGCAGGGGAATCCTCTGGGTATATGCCCAGGAGTGGTATGACAGGGTCATCTAGGAGTGTCAGGCCCAGTTTTCTGAGGAACCGCCATACTGATTTCCAGAGCCGTTGTACCATCTTGCAATTCCACCCACAATGGAGGAGTGATCCTCTTTCTCCACATCCTTGCCAGCACTTGTTGTCTCTTGAGTTTTTAATTTTAGCCATTCTGATTGGTGTGAGGTGAAATCTCAGGGTTGTTTTGATTTGCATTTCCCTGATGACTAATGATGTTGAACATCTCTTAAGGTGCTTCTCAGCCATCTGAATTTCTTCTGGTAGAAAATTCCTTGTTTAGCTCTGTACCCCATTTTTTGATAGAGTTATTTGGTTCTTTGGGGTCTAACTTCTTGAGTTCTTTGTATATACTGGATATTAGACCTTTGTCAGATGTGGGGTTGGTGAAGATCTTTCCCCAATTTGTTGGTTGTTGTTTTGTCTTTCTGACAGTGTCTTTTGTCTTACAGAAACTTTGTAATTTTAAGAGGTCCCATTTGTCAAGTCTTGTGTTCTGTTCAGGAACTTCCCCCCTGTGCCCATGTCCTCCAGGGTCTTCCTCAGTTTCTTTTCTATTAGTTTCAGTGTGTCTGGTTTTATGTGGAGGTCCTTGATCCACTTGGAGTTGATTTTAGTGCAAGGAGATAAGAGTGGGAAAATTCGCATTCTTCTGCATGTTGACCTCCAGTTGAACCAGCACCATTTGTTGAAAAGGTTTTTTTCCACCGGATGGTTGTAGCTCCTTTATCAAAGATCAAGTGACCATAACTCTGTGGGTTCATTTCTGGATCTTCAATTCTATTCCATTGATCTACTTGCCTGTCGCTGTACCAATACCATGCAGTTTTTAACACAATTGCTCTGTAGTACTGCTTGAGGTCGGGGATATTGATTCCCCCAGAAGTCCTTTTGATAGGAACTTCAAGTCCTTGAAGAAAAAAATCAAAGAAGACCTCAGGAAATGGAAAAATATTTCATGCTCTTGGTTTGGCAGGATCAATATAGTAAAAATGGCCATCTTGCCAAAAGCAATCTGCAGATTGAATGCAATCCCCATCAAAATCCCAAATCAATTCTTCATAGATCTAGAACGAGCAATTCTCAAATTCATTTGGAGTAACAAAAAAGCCAGGATAGCTAAAACTATTCTCAATAGTAAAAGGGCTCCTTTCATTTCAAATGTTATCCCCATTCCTCATTATATTTTTTGATAATTTATGGTCTTATTTTCTATTGTTTCAACTTTAAATGAGAAAATGGATTTTCCATTTCATAGTTCTAAAGTTTCAAGATGATTTTCATGTCCAAATAAACTCTATGTGGTACTTTACATGTATATTGTACAAAGAATACTTTGTGTAACTAATAAATACTATCATTTCACTTAATATTGTTATGATGCAACATACTAGTATAAATTGTAGCCTGTCTTTTACTACTTTGTGGATTTCTGTTTCTATTACCCTTTTCCACCCCTATTACACCCTTCCCATCCCTGAACACTGGATAGTAGAGAAAGAAGGCAAGAAGGGAAAGGGCGGCAACAATATTGTTAGGCTATTTCTTCCTGATTAGGGATGTGTAGTTCCTTGGAGCAAGTTTGATCTTTGCCATCAGGATATCCAATTACTTCTCCTCTCATTGTGCAAAAATACTTGATAAATCACAACTAACAGCATCAAAATACCAACTGGTCAATGAAACCCTTCTGTTGGGCCTTTAATATTTATATAGGACTCTGAAAATTCCCTAGAATTCCATATGTCACATACTCACAAAATATATCTGTGGCTGACAAAATCACATCCTTGGTACAGCATGAAGCAAGTCATAGGTGCTGTGGATAATCTGATGCAGCCTCATATCCCATACCTGGAATTAAAGTGAATATTTCTATTTTTTAAAAGAAACCAAAATTCTCACTAGAATAAAGAGAAAAGGAAATTAAGAGTGACTTAGCTTTGCTACTGTGAGAATCCTAGAGTTCTTCAATGTAACTAAGAACACAATGGAAAAGCCAGGACTTAAGCGACAGCTCACTCATGACCCAGCTTAAGCCAGTGACAACCTCTTCCTATTTTTGTTAAAAACAATCACTCTTCAAAGTTCATCTGTAATTTTCAGTAAGAATTGGTGTAATATTCTTCCGGACCCTGATAGGAACCTGGCTTCATCGATGTCCTGCCTCTTCTATCCCTTACCTGGTTTCATGGTTATCTTGCCTTTTCTGTACTGCACGCCCAGAGGAAACCATGGCAATCATTACTCTAGAAATGACACCAAGCTCCCCTCACACCTATTTCCTTTC
Organism: Apodemus agrarius; assembly: GCA_964023405.1. Classification (NCBI taxonomy): domain Eukaryota; kingdom Metazoa; phylum Chordata; class Mammalia; order Rodentia; family Muridae; genus Apodemus; species Apodemus agrarius. Next base: position 85,459,212 of record OZ030011.1, read on the forward strand.
TGGTAGAAAATTTCAAAACACAACATTCTAGTTTTACCCCTATGCAGGATAAAGAGATACACATTTCTGGAAAGTTTCCTTAAAAATCTCTCTGTTTCAGTTAATGTTCCTGTTGATGTGATAAAACAATGACCAAAGGGAACTTGGGGAGTAAAGGGTTATATTTTCTTTATAAAATGTCTTGTAAAATCATTTCCCGTGTAAATGCCTTTCCTCGCCAAGGGAAGTGTGGGAGGAGCTCGAGGCAGGAACCTGGGAGTAGGAACTGAAACAGAAGGTAAAGAAGATTGCTGCTTACTGGATTTCTTGTTATGGCTTGTTTAGACTGAACTCTGTTATTCCCCAGCCTCACCTACCCAAGACTAGCACTCCCATAATGGTCTAGGTCCTCCTACATCAATCACTACATATCAAAATTGCATATAGACATTTCTATTGGCTATTTATATGGAGAATCTTGAGAGTGCTTCTAAAATGATTGTAGTTTGTGTTGTTTACAAAAAACCTATCAGCATTCTATTATCATCATATTCTATATCATATATATGTATATATATATATATATATATATTCTGTTTACCTATATTCTGTTTACTTCTACCTATTTACCTATCTTTTACCTACATATCATTTAAGCTATTAGATTTAAGCTATTAGTCTATATATATTTTTATTAGCCATCTGTCTGGCTATCATCTGTGTGTCTATCTACTATCTATCATCAACCAATCAATGTATTAATATATCTGTTTTTATATCTGTCTATATGTTTTAATCTATCTACCACCTATCAAATACTCATCTATGTAGCTATTAAAATCTAGATAACAATTAGTTAATATCTCAGAGGCACAAGATCTCGCTGATTCTCTGAAAAAAAAAACAAACAAAACATAGCAATGTAACAGTGAACTTACCAAGGCAAGGAGATAAAAACAAAGAAAACCTGTTAGAATAAAAACTACCCTTTGTCCTTTCAGTCTTTTGGTCCATACGAAATAAAAATCTTCATATTGGGTTTTTTGAAGATCACAGTTTCCCCTGAACCCTGTCATATTTTGTCACCTAATTTGTCATTACTCCTATGGAGTATTCATCATAGCTTATTGTGTAACATAGATGAGCCAGACCCTTGTACTTCTGTGTTTGTCTCTGCTCAGGACTCTCTCAGACCTGGTGATATCATCCCTTCTTTATCATGTCTACTTCTCAAAATCCTCCTGTCTCTCACCCTTGGGAAGCTGAAGGTCTCTCCTTTTGCCTGTCTACTTCTTCACTTTGAGTATTTTCTTTGCTTCCTACCTACACAGCTTCTCTGGGAAAAATGAGATGAATAGGATGGTCTGACCTGTCTTTTAGATGAAAGAAAGAAGCTTTTAGCTTGACTTTGACCCTGTAACTTCTTTGATACTTCTTGAATCGCAATATCAAATAGCACCTCCACTCGCCAATTCTCCTGAAATGGCACAGAATTTTTCTAGTTAACTCATTCCAGTCCAGTTCTCTATGGGCGACACTGCCTGAATCTAGCATGTGCTCGCACCTAGCCCAGTCATCAAGTATTCTAATGTTAAACAAATGTTCATAGTTTTTTTATTAGCTGGCTCTGTTATGTTTTTAAAGATAAATAAGAGCACTGTGCAGTATTTTCTTAGAGCAAATGACAGCTCACACTAGTCTGATGTGTTTTGTCCCATCTTAGATTTCTCAGGGCAATTGTATTTTCTTCCAAGAGTTTTTGAGAAATTATCTCTAATTTGAATGCTTCTTTTTAACTCTAGAATAATTTTTGGGGGGGTTAAATTATCACTAAATTGCATCTATAGCATGCCATACAACTAAACCTTCCTTCTGGAAAATGCTTAAAGTTATGGTTACAGGACTATTAGTTATTGGTTCTTATTCCATGATCAACCGAAGGAGTTAGTTGCTTTCTTGCTTGCTTACTTCCTTCTTTCTCTCCTCCTCTCTCTTTTTCCTCTCTCTTTCATTGAGATAAGATCTCATGGCAGCTCAGCTTCTACATCCAGTCAAGACCTACAACTACAAAAGCTAGACTTACAACTTTGTCTAGCTTTCATCTCTTGAATTCTGGGATTTTAGTCATATTATATATTATCAAACCATTTTAATTAGTTTATCATATTGAAATCTGTAAATTAACTATTTTATTATTTACCTGAAAATATCTTAATAAACATGGAAACAAATTATTAGCTAGTATCTTCTTGTTCTTACTCAAAATTATTTAATACACAAGTAGTCTGATGCTAAAATGCTCAGCTCTAAAGTTAAAAGACAATCAGGGTTATAGTCAAAGGGAGTCTGATTTTTTTACAAGTTGAATAAAACACACATTAAGTATTTTATTACTTTTTTATCAATTTGGTATATATATATGTATATGTATATATACATATATATATATACATATATATATGTATATATATATATATATATATATATATGAATCAGCTCTTTAACAATAACATTCTTGGATAGTCCTTTTATGTTTTTTCCTGAATATTTTTGAAGTTTCTGATGTTCGGTGTCAGTGAAAATTCTCTTGATGCTTGTCTTTAATCCATCTATGCCACAATCCAGTAGGTGACTACAGCATAAGTCTATCTTGAGAATGGCAAGGTTATTTACATATTTAACTTTAGCTTTTGTTCAACACTTTAAATTAACAAACTAGCTTGTAAGTTAAAAAAATAATAGAACCATGTTACCTAGCTATAGCATTCCTGAGCTTATGGGCTCCAAATCCTACCACAGAGACACTTTTATATCCTTCTTTATTGCAGCCATATTCACAATAGGTTGGAGCCAGACCCGTATAAATGTCCATCATCTATTCATTAGTATGTAATAAAAATGTGGCAAATATGCCTAATGGAATATAGTTCACAAGTAAAAGAAAATGAAGTTTTAAGAATTTCAGAAAAATGGATTGATCTGAAAAATATGATGCTAAGGGAGATGCCAGAAAACGACACAGAAGTCTCATTCACGGTACTCATTATAATGTGTGAGTGTGAAGGGTGTGCATTTGGGTAAAAGCTGAGAAGTTAGAAGGCAGACTGAGAGAGGAAAATGAGATGATCAGGAACTGAGAAACGGTAAGATGTATATATCGTATATGTAAGGTATAAGGGGCAGCAGACATATACAGTTTTGTATATAATTTTATCTTGATATGCTATGAGACAGTAAAGTAATATATTTTGACTTGCCTTCTCTGCTTTTTTAGATAAGATGACTTCATCATTGTTTCTGCCTTCTAGAAAACTTTACCCTTTGTCTCAGAGAAGTTGTTGCATGACGTCATCTCAGTGCAGACAATACATCTTTTGGTTGTGGGTCAATTCAAAAAATTAGCTATACTAAAAATGGTTTTGGTTTTTTATTATGTAATAGATGCCACCACCTATATTGACAGCAGAGCCACATTCAGTGCTGCAGATAGAAAATGAGAGAGTCAGAGCCTGCTGTGTTAAAGTGCTGAGATCATCATCATGCATTATTAATCAAAATAAATAAGAAATAAAAGAAAAAGAATGGAACTTTTGCTTCTATAAAAGTACATGCAAGGTCTGTAGTGTGTATCATATAGTCATCAGTTCGATTTCTTTTTGCCACATCACACAGCAAACTTATACTGTATGGCTGAAAAATCTCTCTATGACCTTGTCACTTTATGTTTTCATAACCCCCTCCCCCCAGACTGTCTCACAGTCACAGGACACTAAGTTCCTTTAACCTTGTATTACGTCACAAAGCCCAGGACTCTCAAAAGAGCTATTGGCTTTCATGGGTTATTTAAAAATAACTAAAAACAAATATAAGCAAAAATTTCCCCACAAAAAGGTAGCCTGAGCTCTAAGTTTTGTTAGGTGTCCTCTAAAGAAACATTTAGGTTGTCTCTGCTACTTTTCAGGCAACTGAGCTAATTGATGGAATAGGCATCAAGGGAAACTCCAAGCTAAACATTTTCCAACTGCACTGTTCCTGAGTTCTAAGCCATGGCAACTGTGAGAAATAAAGATGGAGATTTCTTTAGAAACAGTAAATTTTGGAAGACCAAATATATGGAAATAATACCACTTAGCTACAATGTTAACATCTTTAATTTTCTACTATACCAACTTTGAATTAAAAATGGAGATAAATATTTATTTCTCTATAATTCCTCCATTGCCAACTTGTTTCTTTTGCTATTTCTCTGAGAACTTAAAGGCAAAAAAGGGAAAAGTGGTACACCAGAGTTGTCTTAGCAAGTAAAGTTGCTTGCCGCTGAAGCCTGGTAACCTACATCCAACCCATGTAAACAAAATAAAGGTGGACAGAACTGATGTCACACAGTTGCCCTCTGATTTCCACTTGTCTGATTTCCATGTTTCCATATGTATACTTGTATATGCACATAAACCATGAATAGACACAAACATAGAGAACAAAATTTAACATATAAAATGAAACTGTCTTAGTAAATCAAATATAAATACATTGATCGTACACATGACTTTAGAATGTGATGAAGTGACCTCTTCCACCTATCTCTATTCTGTGTATGGACCTGTGACAGATAGAAGACAGACACCTGCAGGTCTGATATTTACAGAACTGGGTTAAGGTTTCAAAATATGTTTCCAATTTTGTTTAATGTTGCTCTATTTGGCTTCAAATTATCTGTGCTAATGTTGTTTTCCTCTGCTTTGGGGGACCAATTAACAGAAAATCAAATTCGGCACTTAGGTATTCTGCTGATTGATGAATGACTTGGGTGGGCGAGGCAAAGGGATCGCTAGAAAGACGCTCTCCTTTACTTGGGTTATCAGGAAAAAAATCAGTATATTTCGCCACCCTTTTTTTGGCATAGTTATTTATTAACTGTGGGATTCACATTTGTGTTCCTCAACCAAACAATGCTTATTTCATATTATTTATTTAGAGTTACAGTTTTCTTGTTTGCAGCCACATGGTGAGTCTAAATCTGCAAATTTGCTTTTTAAAAAACATATCACAATAAAATATGAGATATTACAAAGACTATCACATCAAAGTTTCACAGGACAAACTAAAAGAAAGAAAGGATCCAAAGAGCAGGCACAAGAATCAGACTTACTTGTACACACACTCAAAAATCCTAGAAAAACCACCACACTGAGAGCCCTAATATATATGCAGAGGACTTGGTGCAGAGCTGTGCAGGCCGTCTGTGTGAGGCTTCAGCCTGTATCTTTGGTCATATGGAGGCTTTGCCTTCTTAGTTTCTTCCATCCCCTGTGGCTCTTAGACTCTTTCTGCCTCCTTTTCTGTGGGGTTCCTTGAGCTCTGAGTGGAGGGATTTGATGGAGCCATCCCATTGAGGGCTGAGTGTTCCAAGGCCTCTTACTATCTGCATAACGACCGGCTGTGGGTCTCTGTATTTGTTGCCATCTGCTGCAGGAGGAAGCTGTAAAGATATAATTTTCCTTGATGTATGCAAATGTTGTTTTCAAATACTACCTAGAAGTAGACAAAGTAGAAAGTTATTGAGTGAAAAATAATTTGAAAATTTGTCTTTTTGGTAAAGTTAGAACATTAGATTTTTGGAGCCAGGATTTCAGGATTTATCTGATATTGTGTTCTTAGTCTGTATGCAAGATAGTCACAGTCCCCGGAGGCTGGGCAGTGAGTGTGGCTGAGAGTGGTTAAAAGCAAAGGACTTCAGGAGGATGGAGGGGTCCTTCAATGTCACGTTTGTTGTTTGGTTTGAATATATCATCTTGTTAAATTTACTTTGATACCAAAAATACTATCTTTTCCCTCAAATCTTAAGAACAAGGGCATCCTGAGTTTTGCAGGCAAATGGGTGGAACTAGAAAATATTATCTTGAATGAGGTAACTCAAACCCAAAAGGACATGCATGGTGTGTACTCACTAATAAGTCAATATTAGCCAAAAAAAGGACAGAATACCTAAGATGCAGCCCACAGAACTCAACAAGATTACCAAGCTAAAGGACCCAAGGGAGATGTCTCAGTCCCACTTGGGAGGGAGAAAAAGCAACTACAAGTGGGGAGGGAGGGAAGGACCTAGGAAGGAAAGGGGATGGGATGGGGGAAGGGGGGAACATAATATGGTATTGGGTGGGGGAAAAGGACTGAAGCCCTGAAGGAAACAGAAAGAATGGAACCAGGCAACCTCTGGAGGTAGGAGATTAGGGGGACCCTTCAGAATGTTCCAGAGACCTGAGAGGTGAGAAGCTCTCAGTACTCAAAGGGAGGGACCTTAGATGAAATGCTCTACATTGGAGAGAGGGAACTTGTAGAGCCCACCTCCAGCAGAAAGATAGGGCATCAAGTGAGGGATGGGGTTGCCATCCCATAGTCAAAACTCTGACCCATAATTGCTCCTGTCTGAGAGAACTGCAGGGATTGAAATGGAGAGAAGCCTAAGGAAAAGAAGGTCCAGTGACAGGCCCAAAGTGAAATCCAGCTCAAGGAGGCCCCAAGATCAGACACTATTACTGAGGCTATGGAGTGGTCACAAAAAAGAACCTATCATGACTGCCCTCTGAAATACCCAACAAGCAGCTGAAAGAGTCAGATACAGGTATTTGAACCCAAATAATGGACAGATTTGCTGACCTCTGTGGTTGAATTAGGGGAAAGATGGAAGAAGCTGAGGAGGAGGGCAACCCTATAGGATGACCAGCAATCTGAATTAACCTGGACCCCTGAGATCTCTCAGACACTGGACCACCAACCAGGCAGCATAGGCCAGCTGATATGAGGCCCCCAACACATATACAGCAGAGGACTTCTGCGTCTGGGTTTAGTCAGATAAGATGCACCTAACCCTCAAGAGACTGGAGGCCCCAGGGTGTTTAGAGATCTGATGGGGTAGGGGATGGGGGGAATGGGGATAGCCTAGTGGAGACAAGGAAGCAGAGAAGAGGTGTGGGAGGTGGAACAGTTGGAGGGAAGACCAAGAGGGGAATAAATCTGGAGTTTAAACAAACAAACAAATAAATAATTTACTTTACATACAGCTGGGCTAATAGAATTCAGCATTTAGAAGTGTGTAATTCTCTTGTAGAGGACCCAAAGTTTAGTTCTAGTGACTCCAGCTCCAGAGGATCCAACATACTCTTCTGAAGTTATGAGTGATTGCTAGCCATAGGTTGGGTGCTGAGAAAGGAACCCAGATCCTCTCTAAGAATATTTAATGGTCCTAGTCTCTGAACCATCTCCTGGACCTCACTGGCTCGCTAGACTGTCCATCAAGGTCCAGAGATTCTTAGCTCCAGTTTTTCATCATTCAGACGACAGACACATGCTGCCTCTCCTGGATTTTTATGATTGTTGGATATTTGAATTCAGGTCTTTCTACCTGTGCAGCAACCATTTTAACTATGAAGGTATTTCTTTGGGCCCTGTATATGATTTTTCCCCTTCCTTCCTTCCTTCCTTCCTTCCTTCCTTCCTTCCTTCCTTCCTTCCTTCCTTCCTTCTTTCCTTCTTTTCTCCCCTTTCTTTCCTTTCTTTCCTTCTTTTTAATGCTGTGATGATTAACCTTCATTGCCAGTTTGAGTGAATTTGTAATCCTTTAGGAGATTTGATTTTAGGTATGTCATTGTAGGAGCTTACAGAGATATTTACCTGAAGGACAACATGTTATCCTGAATATGGGTGGCAATATTTCATGGACTGAAGTACTGGGCTGAATAAAAAAGAGATAAAAGAAGTGTGAATCCCAAAGCTCACCCATCTTTCCCTGTTTCTGATTGCTGCCATAGCTATAGTCACTCTCACTACCACCCTCAAAGGCATTATCAACTGCATCCTCAGTCTGAGACAAAATATGGTCTAACTTAAAAAGACTTTGTCTTAGAATTGTATACCAAAAGGAACATGCAATGGTTGTCTCCAGAGGGGCCTTGCCAGAGCCTACAAATACAGAGGCAGATGCTAGCAACCAACTATTAAACTGGGCATGGGGTCCCTAATGGAGAAGCTGGAGGGAGGTGTAAAAGAGCTTACAGCCCCATGGGAAGAACAATGATTTTGGCCACCCAGATGCCCCAAGACTACCAGGGACCAAACTATCAACCAGGGGCACACATGGTTCCAGCCAAAAATGTGGCAGAGGAAGGCCTTGTTGACCATCAGTGGGAGGAATGGTTCTTGTTCAGGTAAAGGCTCAACAGTGGCTACAACAAAGGAAAACCGAGGGGGAAGGTGGAAGTGTGTCGGGTGGAGGGGCATATATGTGGAGGCAGGAGGTGGGAAGAGGGTTTGGGGGCTTTGGGGAGGGGGTAATTGGGAAAGGTTTTACCATGGCAATATAAATGAAGATGATATTCAATTAAAAAAAAGGAAAAACAAAAACAACAAAAAAAGACTTTGTCTCAGTTATGAGGAAAATACTAATGCAGACAGATAATAACATGATTAAAGAATGACATATGCAAATGTAGAATCGATGGTTTTCATATTTGATCATCAGTAAGATCACTGCAGTCCCTGAAGCACTTTTCAGTTTTCATGCTGTAGATGGAGATTTGCTTCAGACCAACTGGTCCAGGACTCCTCCACGCTGTAGTTATTATCTGATACTCATTACTGTTTTCATTCCTTGAAGAGTTTAGTGTTGGTTCATAGTCACTGCAACACAAACCCCAACACAACTGAGGATCTTAATTCCCTTGGAGGTAATCTTTTCAGCATCATGGTCTTGTGTGTGTGACTCTCTTCTGAGGCATGTAGACAAATAGTCACTTGTGCACCAAAACCTGCCATTACTAGTAGCTATGGTTTCTACTGATCCCATATTCATTGGTTTTATATACTGGTTTTAAAATTTGCCCTTTTCTGAAGGGCAATGAGGGAGGAGTTGCTCTATGGGGAGAGGTAAGGGTGGACAGAAGGACTAGACAGACAGGAGGAAGGGAATCTATAATCAGGAAGTAATATATGAGAGAATGATAAATTTAAAAAACATCTTGCTTTCAAAAATCCTTTAACTCATAAATGTCATAATCAATTGTCTCATGTCAATTTCTTATCCACATTTTTTCTTATATTTTCCTCCTTAACCTACTTAAATCGGATACTCCTTATAAACATCTTTGCATTCTACCTCAATTCCTTTGCCTTTTCTTTAGCTTACTGTTATGGAAAAGCTAATGTATGCTATATGTATATCGAATAGATCGTTGCTTACCTGCTTGTTCAGAGAGTAAACTAAGCATGGTTAATAAAACATCCTATCACATTAAATACGATCTAACATTTCAGGTGAGCTTTGAAGGATGCCTGGAAGCCATCCAGTTGCCATTCTGTTTTCCTTGATGACTATTTGATTGTTGTTGGTAATTAATTAATTAATTAATTAATTAATTTTGAGACAGAGTAGATCTGTGTATTCTTGGCTGTTTTCAAACTACTTTGTAGAACAGGCTGGTCTTAAACTCACAGAAACTCACTTGTCTCTGCCTTCTGAGTGCTGGAGTTAAAGGTGTGTGCCAGCATGCCCAGCCCTTATGGCTATTTTAAGTGGTCCCTTCCCTCTTCAAATCTCCAATACTTACCTTTCTGAAACAAATTCATGACCCAATGTGCTATTTTATTTCTGAGAAATTTGAAACAAATTAAATTAGATTAACCCTCTGTTCATGGTTGTTCACTGGCTTCTGATCTCACTCCAATAAAATATACATTACTAGAAGAAAAAAAAAAACAACTCCAGTTAAAACCTCTGGCCTCATCTGCTACAACACTCCTTCTCATTTCACTTCAACCACATTGACCTCCTTATGCAAACAATTGCACAGAAGTCCCTTGGCATAGGCTGCTGTGACTGTTGCTGGTGGCTATTCCTTTGGAGAATCGTATGACATTAAGAAAACAAAACAAAGCACTATTCTATCTTCTCTTAAGTGCCATATCCTCTATGCAGATATATTGGGAAATTAAAATATTCCTTCAATGTGCTTTCTAAAATCCTTTCCTTGATTTTTATTAATATCCCATCTATTGTGCTACAAATTTTATAATCCATAGACTCTGCCTATTTATTCATCAAAGTTATATGAAAGGAAGTTTTTGCTTTTTATTTATTTTTAATCTGTAGTGATAGAGAGTGAAAATATAACTGGTTTGTATCCCAACAATACTATCACCTTTAGTATTAATAATTATTATTGAGTTTACATTATAAAACATATGCCTTTTATATTCATGGTTGTATGAGCTGCATGCACGAGAAATTTGTTCCTTGTGTTCCTTTGTAAATATATAACTTTTATGATAGTTTAGAATAAATGCATATAAAAATGTGGAATCCAGAATTTTCTTAGATTGCATGAAGAAACCCAGGGAGCATGAAAATGGTTAGGAGGCAAATAGTAGAATTTCAATTACTAGACAAGTATGTCCTGTCTGTGGTTTCAGTAGTAAAGATGAGATTTTAGAAAACATTCCTATGTCTACTTAGTAGGAAAAATTTGGAAAGCAATTTTATGAGTTGCATGTATATTTGTTGATTCATTTAAAAACAACCGTATAAATAACAGAAGTATTATGCAGTTTTCTAGTTTTAGATTACTTGTTATGATCAAACAGTCACTGAATTGGGGCATAATTCTTCAATGTTTAAACATGTTTTCACATGTGTTCCCATATTTAGCCCTTAATATACTTGGGAAAGCAGAATTATTTAGATTTTATAAAGAATAATTGTTTAGATGTATTTGCCATGCTCAATGCTAAGTATCTAGGACTGCTATCTTCTCAGCCCAAATATATCCCTTTGCAACAGTCCAGGGACCTTGAAAGAACTGAGAGCAATACTTCATTTGCTAAGTTGTTAATGGCCTTTGAGTTGGAAACTCCTGGTCAGACACTAAGTGGAAAAAAGGCACTATAAATATTCAAGACAGAGCATTACTATGGCAATAGTCACCCAATGCGCTTAGCAACTGATCCCCAAAGTCAGGGGCTTATAGCACCTTCATCATCTTTCACAATCTGTTGTTCATGCATCTAGCTGCAGAATAATTGAATGTTTCTGGCTTTTATGAAGGCAGAGGCAAGGTAGCTTCAAACATATAAAGGTTTCATTGATCCCGAAGGATCTCACTTATACAAGTACCATTCATAAATCAATTGTACAACTGGAGTATCCAGAAGATCTGCTTCTAAGGTAAATGTCACATAGAGAGCTGTTGCTGGTTCTTGGCAAATGGTAACATTTCTTTATCCACGTAGGTTCTTGGGAACTCTTATGCACCAGCAGTTGGCATTCTCATAGCGGGGTTTCAGAGTCTATGGCAGAAGTTTCAATATTTTACTTCCTAATACCAGGCATTATATTTATGATTCTCATAACATTTTCAGATTAGGCAAGTAGTGCAGGGAGCAGGGGAAGAGGACCTTCAGGAGCTTTTGTGTAGGATCACCAGCACAAAGGCCTATTATCACATTTCTAGCAGCAGTATCAATTTTTTAAAGAATACACCTGAAATGCTGACACATGTATAAAATGGTCTTTTAAATGATATACAAGTAGGCGTATACCTGAGTTATTTGTGTTGGAAAGGACATTTCTAATTCATGACTCCTTGTTTGAATTCAAAATATACCTCCATACTTAATTCTTCAGGAAGTGTGGTAAGATCAATCAGTTACAAGCACAGATGGAATCTCTCAACTCACAGAATAAAACATTTCTTACTGGCACTCTCTGAGAAGTAATGGTTGTATATCCCTCATTAATTTAACATTAAATACCAGCAAACATTACCTCAGTATATAGGGTCTATTGTTCCAGCACCATCAATTCAACTGCCTTCTAATCAATTAAGTGCAGTTTTGAATAGAAATAGTGGTAAAGAGCAAGTAATCTGTAGATTTGGAATGTGATATTTCATTTAGAGATTAAAAACAAAACTGAGGCAGTTGAATGGAAGGCATTACCCTGAGAATTTTATAACTATCAAGGAATTAATGTTGCTTTCTTTAACAAATAACAATACAGTTATGAGCATTCATAAAATAATTATTAGATGAACTATAAAAATTCAGCCATCATAATTTCAGGTAACATAAGATTTAAAATAAGCTAATATAACATTTAATTCAGTAATCTCCAATTTAAGATAGCCAATACCTTCACATGTAGACAGGGAACCAGTCTGTGGTGAGCAAAGTATTCAACATTGTAGGTTTCTAGTTCACAAGGCTTTCTGCAGTGGTACAGAATCGACTTTGTAGTACAAAAGTGGTCACATTAATAAATTAATTGATGACCATGATTGTAGATAAATACAACTTTATTTGTGAAAATAGAAAATATATTAGATTTGACCAAGAGAGCAAAGTTTGTCAACCTTTCTTATAAAATACCAGCTACTGCCAGTGTTCAAACCTAATGTATGAACAAAACACATGTTTAGCTTATCCGATTCCATGTTGTGTAAGCTAACTCCTTATTGATGCTATAAAGTCATTTTAGATCCTGGAGTTTTAAGCTTAGTCTGTGTTTATACTATCAGGTTTACTGTACACATCTGAGAGCATTTGAGTTTATTCAAACTTGACTTGAGTATATTGTCTTGATGTTCAATACCTCCAAAAATTACCCAAGAGCATATTGAGCAGACCTAAGGGAACTAGCTACCAGTTTCTTTGTGTTCCCTTAACACTGGCAGTAGCTGGTACTTTGTAACAAAGGTTGATTAATTTTGCTCTGTGGGTCAAATCCAGTATATTGTCTATTTTCACAAATAAAGTTGTATTGATGTACAATCACAGTCATTAATTAATTTATAGCTATTGGTGTTTTCTACCTTATTTGGTGTCCCATTTAGGATGAGGATATAGCTAAGGGGTAATATACTTTTTTTTCATGTCTGAAGCTCTGGGTTTGATTTCTAGTACTATAAAATGGGAGATAGATAGAGAGACAGATAGATAGAAACAAATAGATTGAACATAAGAGTATTTTGTATTTTCTATTTTAGCCAAAGCATACTATAATCCAAAGATATGATCCATCCAGAATTCAAACACACCTGGGTTATAGTATGATCTGCTTGACATACATGAACACACTTAGTACACATCTTTAATCTTTAACAATGAAGGTAAGATTAGTTTGTAGAAAGAAGCAGCTATTCAGCTAACAGAAACAATGAATTCATGAAATTCTTAGACAAATGGATGGAGCTGGAGAACATCATCCTAAGTGAGGTAACCCAGTCTCAAAAGAACACTCATGGTATGCACTCACTGATAAGCGGATATTAGCCTAGAAGCTTAGAATACCAAAGACACAATCCACATAACAAATGATGCCCAAGAAGAAGGAAGGAGTGGCTCCAGGTCCTGGAAAGGCTCTGTACAGCAGTGTAGGGGACAGGGAAGTGGGAAGGGGTATATTGGGTGTACTGGCTAGTTTTGTGTGTCAACTTGACACAGGCTGGAGTTATCATAGGAAAAGGAGCTTCAGTAGGGGAAGTGCCTCCATGAGGTCTAGCTGTGGGGCATTTTCTCAATTAGTGATCAAGTGGGGGAGGGCCACTTCTGTGTGGTACCATCTCTGAGCTGGTATTCTTGGGTATATAAGAGAGCAGGCTGAGCAAGCCAGGGGAAGCAAGCCAGTAAGGAACATCTCTCCATGGCCTCTGCATCAGCTCCTGCTTCCTGACCTGCTTGAATTCCAGTCCTGACTTCCTTTGGTGATGAACAGCTGTGTGGAAGTATAAGCTCAATAAACCCTTTCCTCCCCAACTTGCTTCTTGGTCATGATGTTTATGCAGGAATAGAAATCCTGACTAAGACATTGGGGAGCAGGGGGAGAGAAGAGGGCTTATGGGGCTTTAGGGGAGTGAGGGTTCAGGAAAGGGGAAATTTGAAATGTAAAAAAAAAAAAGAATATATTGAATAAAAAATTTAATTACAAGCAAGAAGAACAAAAAAGAAAAAATGAAGCAGCTATGTTTGAAAGTAACATCTAATTGTGGGGTAGGCAAAGACAAATTAGAAAAAGACTTGACAGAATGAATCAGAGATAGAATACACTCAACTCACAGGAGAACAGTGAGCAAATCTACTTAAGAGCAGTGAGATAGAAAAATGGTTGTATGGTATATGGTGGGTGGTATGTGTGTGTTCAACAATTTTGCTAGAACAGTTTTTATAGAAACATCTTCCAGAAAGAACAAGCTAGATAATACAGTTAAATATATAATGAGCCAGAGAATGAGAAGAAGCCAGACGATTAGAACATATTTACAAAGTTAGTATGAAGTCAGGCAGATCATTTCAGTCAGAAGCCAAGAGAAGCCAGATGTAATCAGACAGCTTAGAAGATTAGATTGTATGGAGTCTAGAAACTTCTAGGCCTAGGCCTAGATCTAGGAATAGTTAGAACAGAAAAGGAATACTCTGGGCTCTGCCCAAGCCATGTAGTAAATTCATATAACTTGGGTACAGCTCTAAACGTATTCCTTCATCTGAGCAAATAAAAGTGACATTTACATCTGGTACCTAATATGATTGGAGAAGAAGAAAGCCCATCATTGTTTCAGAAAGCAGAAGGAATCTCATGGAAACATCACAAAGGACAGGAGATATTTGACAGAAAGCCACAGAGGAGGAAAACTCCTGGGATCATCTCCAGAAGATACATTAGTTCTTTGAGTTAAGCTTGTCAGCCAAAAAGACTCAGGAGACTCCAGAGCTGCAGAGGCCTCTGAGACAATGAATCACACTAAAACACTCCAATAGACAATATTAATTACATGGATAGACTATTCCTCCATTAAAAAATGGGAAAGCTCATTTCATATCCTTGGAGAGTGATGTTAGGGCTTGAGGGGATAGAAAGGTTACTTGAGTAAGTTATCACAGTACTTATTGCAACTGTGACCACTGAAGTAACCTCTTCCCTACTTTCAATTACAATGTTTATATATTTATTCTCAAAAATGTTGAAAAAATAATAACCATGCAACAAGAAAAAATATCTGTACAGCAAGAAAAATTTGCTGTGATAGTACAAAGCTTTGGGAGACAAAAGACAGGAAATAAGAGGATAGGAAGCGCTTAATTTTCAACCTGTGGTACCTAATGAAATTGAGGAACAAGATAGACAGCCCATTGAACCTGCCATACTCCCTCTTAATGAAATTGAGGTAAGGTGACCACCCCAACTAGCTTTCCTAGTTTCCTGGGAACAAATGCCTGAATATAGTGAAAATTCACAAAATGAACAACTAGTTTAGAATACAAGATCTTAAAAAATTTAAAGAATCAGTAGTAGCTTACAGAATACATCCACCCTATGTGAGACAGAAGTTAAATACCCGGGCCACCCAAAATAAGATTATACCCCCAAGACTTGAAAGATATAGTTGTAACTGTACTTGAAGCTGGTTCTCAACTACAATGGCTGACATGGTGGTGAGAAGAAGCTGCAGTTATGGAAAATCAAAATAGGTCTGAAGGTGTTAATATCAAGAAAGATGTATTGTTAGGTGAAAGGTCAGTCTGCTGATTTATGAACACAGATGCAATTTGATGATTCTATTATAATACAATATACTTTAGTAGCTTTAAATGCCTAGGATAAGGTGGAGGAACAAGAAAAAAAGGTCTATGCCATTCACAAAGATTATGCAAAGCCTCAGAGAGATTTTTACTGATTTCGAACACAGACTAATATATTCAGTAAAGAGGCAAATATCAGATGCAGGAGGAAGATAGGTTTTAATTGAATCTTTAGCTTGCAAAAATGCAAATACAGATTATAAAACATTCTTAGACCTTTAAAAGTTTGATCAACAACCATGGATGAATGGTTTAGAACTATTGCTGATATGAACTCTAATGATTATGTAATTGAACAAGTTGGACAAACAATGGTTAATAATCTTAGATATCAAAGGGTCTCTTATTTAAAATGTGGTAGATGAGGTCATTTGAAAAGGGATTGTAGGCAAGGCAGTTTCCTAGAGACAGCCTTCAGGGACTTATAGGTGTGGTAAGGGTAGGCATTGGACTCATGAATACAGATCATCAAGAGATATGGAAGATGATTCCTTACTAATGGAAAACTCCCTATGAGATAATTCCTATAGGGGATTGATTATATGCCAGCAACAAACAACTGGAGCCAGGTATTTCCTGTCATCAATTCACAAAGCAACTAGAGAAAACTAAACTAGGTGTGTTGGAAATCTAATGCAGGCCACAGACAGCAACATTGCTCTGGACTTAACCTTATGTAAAAATCTCACTCTATCACTTAAACTTCAATGTTATAAAATACCCACTGGAGTTGTTCGTGAAACTTTATCCTTAAAGACAGTAGGGATGTTTTTAGGGATAAATAGCTTAATATCTCAAGGATTCCCTGTTCATCAGGGAATTATTGGTGAAGACTTCAATGGAGAGATTAAGATAATGGCTTATTTATGCAAAGAAAAACATGCAGTTTAATGTGGGAGACAGGTTACTTAGCTTGCACTGCTTCCATATGTCAAAGTCAAAGCAGCCCCAGTTGAGAAAACAGGAGGATTTGGTAGCATACAAGGAAAAGCTCTATTGGGAAACTATTATCAATTACCAGAATCCAAATTTAAAATTCAAATTAAATGGTATGAAAATTGAAGAATTGTTGGACACAGGAGTATTATTCCAGGTTCTTCCCTTGGTAGACTCTTACTCATCTTTAGGAGAGATTTCACAAGTACTTTTTGATCTGCTGGCTTCTATGCTATCTTAGAGACCACATTAGATTCTAAGCCTTTGGCTCTAGTACCCATCCTCATGATTACATGTACTTTGTAAAAGAGTTTCTATATAGTATTAAGCTTTATTGTGTACCTGGAATTGGAATGATTATTGCCTGAGAACCTGGATTGAAATGATTGTTGCCTGGAAACCCTGAGTTGCACTGTTTTAAATATGCTCAAAAGGAACTACCTGGCATTAGACTCCCTAAAGTCTGAACCGGGTTGACAAAGTCAATCTGAATTGAGTTTCCATTTTCACCTCTTCATGGATCATTCCCTGCATCGATACCTTCAGGGGACTTTCAGTGTACCTCAGCATTTAGTACATTGGTTAGCATAGATGCATGTGGTTAAAAACATTTTTGATTGTTCCTAAATTAAACTAAAATTTCACTATCTTCACTTATTTTCGCTTCTACATTATTAATTTTCCTTCAGGCCCTTAATTTCTTTATATGAAATGTTTGAAAACATTGGTAATATCTACATGTGTGTATGTATGTATATATACATACATAAATATATATGTGTGTGTATGTGATAAAAGAATGGATTATATGTCTGTTTATATGTATAGCAGATGTGTATGTGCATTTACATACACAGATATTCATGTGTGTTTACGTAGCTATATGTGAGAACAGAGGTCAACATCACATGTTATTTATTGTTTTCTCTAGCTCTTAAAGTTGGTGCTAGGGATATAAACTCAGTTCCCCAGGCTTGTGTGGCATACACTTTACCAATCCAGTTATCTTCTGAGACAATATCCTTTTAGAAATACTGTAGATATTTAGAGAAATTCAACAAATGTTTGATAAATAGTATTGAAATACATGGCTTACATTTCATTTCCACAAGAAATCACAAAGACAGAGGGCAGTGAGTGGGCCTGAAATTACATTCTTATTATCTTCAATATACTTGGTCTCTTGAATAGCCTTCATTAATGGCTCTTCCAAATGTGACAATGTATCACTTCTATTATAAAACATAAGCTACTCTTTCCAGTGGAGCTTTTCTTCTTCCAAAAGATCTTAGGTTTCCAAATCAATCCAAATAAATGGCACTGCTTTTTTAAATTCAAGTGATATATTTGGTTTCTCTCTGAAGTGCAGACAATTAGACAAGATAATATATACAAGTCAGTTTATATGGTGTGTGACTCTAAGAGTAACAAAACAGGAAAAGAAAACAAACAAAACCCAAACAATCTCCCAAATACTCATGTGTTACTCTCATTGTTAGTGTAGACATCAGAGCTGAGATCTTACTGGGTTAAGTCTGGAAGTGTATAGAAATACCGTAAAAGGATGTAATAAAGAAATAATTTTCCTTCAGCCCCAGTCCCCTAAAAGACAATGATTACCTTCAATAATGATATTCACTTCATGCTTTGAATGTTGTTCATTAATGGATGGTTGATGCGTTTTCTCATACAGACTCAAGAAGTTGTGCTTGAGCAGAAGAAAGCAAGAAACACTAGACAGAGATAAAATTAATTCTACTATCCATAAGTGTAAGAAAAGTCATGTTCAGTATTTACAGTACAAAGGCTGCCCCAACACCAGCAAAACAAAATAGATTGTGATGTGTTAGGATAAGAGGTAGCACTGGAGTATGCACCATGTAATAATGGCAGCATATCATAGAAGTGTGTTTTGGTCCATCCTCCTGCATGCCAACATTCAACCATATGTACATCTGTATAGATGATTTCATGTTCTCATGAAATCATCATGGGTTTTTTTTTTTTTATCCTATCTGTGATAAAGTTCAAATGTTCTCAGTGCCACAGTGTCCTTTTTTGGTAGACACCGGATTCACTTTGAATTTTACTGCTGTAGCTCAGACTCTTTGTTCTCTGTGGAAATTCTGTACTAAACTGTCTCTAGAAAGCAGAACCACACAAATGACATTCTCAACACTGTAGTTTTTGTAAGTTAGTGATTGTCCTCTAAATATCTTTAATTATGTACAAATAGCTATGTTCTAGAATATTGTATTCCTAGAAAAAAAGGGAAAAAAGCCATTCGATATAGTAGACTTTGTTCACAGTAAATAACGAAAGTTACACCTTGGAATAGACTTCTAATAAAACTAAACAATAAAATGTGAACAAAGAATTGAATTAGGAAATAACTGAATCCCAAGTTTTTAAATACTTACTTTTCAAATGGGTCATGTTATATTAATTGGCTTGACACCTAAGGTCAAACAAATTTACATTTAGATGTATTCTACAGATGAGATGCAATCTTCTGTTAGAAATTTGGATTATTATAACCTCTGGTTTTTTTCCTTCATAAAAGGTGTTTTGGCTTACTGTTTGGATGTTTTCCAATGGTGAATTGTTTGTGCCTAAATAAAAGAAGAAGAAAAAACCTTATGGGCTGAATCTTTCACCTTGCAGGACATTTGTGTTGGAAGAGTACATTAGGGCATATAAATTGACAGCTTTAGATAAATTATTCAAACCCTCTATATACTTTGGTTGATAAGGAGCAAAACCTTTTCCTCCAAGGTGTTTTTCATGGCTTCTTTAGAAAACACAGTAGAGGTAGGAAAATATGTGGTCTAGATGGATGCTTTCATTTAAGGCCTAACATCTCTACTATCATCAAGTGATAGCTGTCAGGATTTAGAAAGGGTGTAACTTAGAAAATTTTATTCATATTCTTTTTTTATTTCTTATTATTTTTTTATCCCTCAGTCTCTGCTCTATCTTTTACCCTGAATTTTTTTAAGACAGGACAAATTACTCCAATCAGAATGACTAAGGTAAAAAACTCAAGCAATGTCACATGCTAGCAAGGATATAGAGCAAGGGAAACCCTCCTCCATTGCTGGTGGGAGTCCAAACTTGCACAACCACTCAAGATCATTCTGGCAATTTCTCAGAAAATTGGAAATAGTTCTACCTGAAGTCCCAGACTCTATAGTGTGTAGCATGGCAATCCTTATAATTTTTCAACCAAGGACAAGCTTATCTTTGAAAGTATATACTTATTTTCACTTCATAAGAATAAAAATTTCAAAAATTTTGTGGGTCGGTTGGTGTCTTTATTTCTCCACTGGTGGTCCTGCTGGCTATAGAAGGCAGCCTCTTCCAGTTCCATATCTCCACTGTTATGAGTCTCAGCTATGGTCTTTCTCATTGATTCCTGGGAACCTCTCTCATGCCAGATCTCTGGCACATCCTAGAGATGCTCCCTCCCCCCTCCCCCCTCCCGCCTACCCTTACCAGCTTTCCATTCATACTGCTGGCCCTCTGGTCTACTCTTATCTGTCTCCCTACACCTGATCCTGAAACAACACCTATTCTTCTCCCAATTCTCCTCCAACCCAGGTCCCTCCCTCCTTCTGCCTTCTATGACTATTTTATCCAACCTTCTAAGTGAGATTCAAGTGTGCTCACTTTGGCCTTCCTTCTTGTTTAGCTCCTTTGGGTCTATAGAGTACAGCATGGGTATCCTGTACTTTATGGCCAATATCCACTTATAAGTGAGTACATACCATGCATGTCCTTTGGGGTCTGGGTTACCTCACTCAGGATAATATTTTCTAGTTCCATCCATTTGCCTGAAAAATTCATGATGCCCTTGTTTTTAATAGCTGAGTAGTATTTCACTGTGCAAATGAACCACATTTTCTGTATCCATTCTTCAGTCGAGGAATATCTGGGTTGTTTCTAGTTTCTGGCTATTACAACTAAAGCTGTCGTGAACATAGTTGAGCAAGCATCCTTGTGTTATGGTGAAGCATCTTTTCGGTATATGCCCGGGAGCAGTATGGCTGGGTCTTCAGGTAGAATTATTTCCAATTTTCTGAGAAATCGCCAGATTGATTTCCAGAGTGGTTGTACAAGTTTGGACTTCCACCAGCAATGGAGGAATGTTTCTCTTGTTCCATATCCTTGCTAGGATGTGATATTGCTTGAGTTTTTTTTATTATTAAATCTTATCTGTTCTGATGGAAGTAATTTGTATTGTCTCTAGAAATTCAGGGTCAAAATAGAGTAGAGACTAAGGAAATGGCCAAACAATAACTTGTCCAATTTGAGACCCATCCAATGGATGAGCACAAATCCTTGACACTATTAATGATACTCTGTGATGCTTGCAGACAGGAGCCTAGAATAACTGTTCTCTGGAAAGGACCACCCAGCAGCTGATTGAAACTGGTGCCAAGACCTACAGGCAAACATTGGATGGAGCTCAGGCATTCTTTTTTTTCTCTGTGCAGCCCTGGCTGTCCTGGAACTCACTCTGTAGACCAGGCTGGCCTTGAACTCAGAAATCCGCCAGCCTCTGCCTCCCAAGTGCTGGGATTACAGGCATGCGCCACCACCGCCTGGCAAGCTCAGGCATTCTTATGGAAGAGTTGGGAGAAGGCTTGAGGGCCTGAAAAGGGATAGGAACTCCACAGGAAGACTAATAGCATCAACTAACCAGAACCTTTGTGGGCTCTCAGAGTCTGAACTACCAAGCAAAGAGCATACACAGGTTGGACCAAGGTCAGTTGGATATATATAGCAGATGTGCAGCTAGGTTTTCATGTAGTTCCCCCAACAACTGGAGAGGGTTATTTCTAAAGCTGTTGCCTGTCTGAGGAATTTTCTCCCCTAACTGGTTTACCTTGTCTTGCCTCAGTGGGAGAGGATGGAGGACACTTGATGTTTCAGTGTAGGGGGATAAAAAAGGGGAGAATCCACCCTCTCAGAGGAGAAAGGGAAGGTGGTGAAGGGACAGACTGAGTGAGGGGGAAGCTGGAGGGATACAGTGGCATAGTTGATTACATGAAAGTGTTTAGAGAAAGGAAGAAATGACAGTTCCTCATTGCATTCCTCCTCCTTTGTCTCCAAGAGGATACCTCCACACCCTTACACTCCCCACACCCTGCCAGGCCTCCCCATTCCCTGGGGCTTCAAGTCTCTCAAGGGTTAGGTGTGTCTTCTCTCATCGAGACCAGACCAGGCAATCCTCTGAGCAGCAGCTATTTTTTAACAAAGCTGAAAACAGCCAAGGTTTATACGTATAAACATTAGTAGTTAAGGGCAATTGAATAATGTGTCCACTAAACAAAATAGCAATAGCAGGTTCTTCCTTAGGACCTATGATCTTCCCAGCCATGGTCTTCTGACCATGATTACTGTACAAATCATGAAATTACCTCCTATGTAGCAGGACACAGGTCCAATCAGAAAGTGGTTAGTTAACCAATAAAAGTTGTCCAATTATTGTGTTAAATGGCACATGTTCTTGCATGACAGTTCAATCTTAATGCATTCAAAGTCTAGTACTGGGTAAGACTATTGACATCTTTTCTTTCCCAGTAACTTACATTGCACTTCTCAGCACTGTTAAAGGCAGCTTATCCTGGAGGACGTTTCTTTGTTAGTTCAAGGGGATAGATATCTTATGACCTGTATCCAAAATGTATAGTATCTTCAGCCATAAGGACTTCCCATGTAGTTATGGTGGATAACTGGGGCAAAGTTGTGCTGCTTTGGAGACCTCTGGGAGCTCCCTGACCAAAATACTCACACTGGGAGCTATTCCATGCTGAAATTAAAGATCTGTGACAAACCGTATGAAAAAAAAATCTGAGCTCATTACAATATATTCTGGTTAACCCACCCATTATCGTCTTCTATCCTATTTCCCCATCCCTATTCCTACTTAAGATGTTCACTTCAATATTTTCCCATCTTCATTCATTTCACATGCATTCTATCACTTAAGTTACTTTTTAGAAGTTCATAATGAGACGTTAAGTGTCCTTGTAGATTTTTGTAACCTTCTCTTTGAGCTTGCCTTCACCTTCATATCCTGATGGTTCCCATTGTCCTTCCATTCTCCATGGTTAAATCCTCCTTCTCCCCATATTCCATCTCACCACTGTAACTTGGCCTGTCAACCATGCCAAAGGCCCTATCTAGTTCCCTGAGTTTTACTTGTATTTAGCTTCAAGATATAAAGCAAAAGATTTGAAGCTAAAATCTGCGTAAAAGAGCTTTCTAGGTCTGAGTTATCTCATTCAGTGTAATATTTTCCAGTTTCATCCATTTACCTGCAAATGTAATGATTTTGTTTTATTTTAAATCTAAGTAACACTCACTTGTGAATATGTACCATGCTTTTCTTAACCATTTATCTGTTAAATGGGCACCTAGATTGATTCCTTGTCCTATCTATTGTGAATAGAATACTAATGAACAGTGAAATTTCTGTGGGTATTACTCAGAGATAGCTAGTAAGTCGCGTTCTAACTTTGCATGCTTGGTGTGGAGCAGGTAGTTTGTTAGGTGAGCCCACCAGATAAAACAGGCGGAAGAAACTTTGCTTAGAAAAACGTAACAGTTTAGATACAGATAGGTGGATTCACAGAAGTACAGGAAAAGAGATATTAGTCAGCAAAAAAGAATTCCAAATCTCTGCTAGTTGTGGCTTTTATTGTAAGTTTTTTTATTGTAAGTTTGCAAGAAAAGTGTACAGTAGTGCTTGGTACAAATGACCACTCACCTTGTTTGTTCTCTCTGTCTTCTTATGGAACTTTGTAAGAGCTCAGATGATTCTTTTTACTTTTAACCTTAAATTTTGGTCAAGCCAAACATCCTTCCTTTTCTTTTCATCTTAGATATGAAAATTCACCAATCTACTTTGTGGAGGATGCTTGAGAAATTTTACCCATAGAAAGAAATAGAGATCTTTCTTAGAAGGGGGGACAAAATACCCACAGAAGGAGATACAGAGACAAAGTGTGGAGCAGAGTCTGAGGGAAAGACCATCCAGAGACTACCCCACCTAGTGATCCATCCCATATACAGTTACAAACCCAGGCACTATTATCAATGCCCACAAGTACTCGATGCCAACAAGTACTTGATGCCCACAAGTACTTGCTGACTGGAACCAGATATAGCTGTCACCTGGGAGGCTCTGCTAGTGCATGGCAAATAGAGTGTGGGACACTCTCAGCCAGTCATTGAACTGAGCACGGGGTCCCCAATGGGGAAGCTAGAGAAAAGACCCAAGGAGCTGAAAGATTTTTTAGCACCATAGGAGGAACAACAATATGAGCCACCCAGCACTCCCAGAGCTCCCAGGTACAAAAGCATCAACCATATAGTACACATGGTGTTACCCATGGCTCCAGACACATAGGCAACAGAGGATGGCCTTGCTAGACATCAAAGGAAGGAGAGGTCCCTGGTCCTGGAAAAGCTCAATGCAGCAATGTAGGGGAATACCAGGACAGGGAAGTAGGAGGGGGTTCATTGGGGAACAGGGGGAGGGGAGATGGCTTATGGGATTTTCTGGGGTGGGGGACAGGAAAGTGGAAATCATTTGAAATGTAAATAAAGAATATATCTAATAAAAAATAAATAACAAAGATAAAAACGAAATAGAGGCTATTTCTCTAAACAATTTGTGCTCTCTCTGAGTTTCCAAATTTCTGCCTTTTAAAAGGTAGAAAAGAAAGTCTATATTTGTCTCAGCACTTGGAAGAGAAGACAGAGAAAGGAGACTGGAATAATCTCTAAATCTGTAACTACTGTTTGACTTTGATGAGGCCAAGTATAGCCCTAAGTATTTGATTTAGAGTTTAAGAACCAGTACTCTCCAAATTTTGTAGATACTAATTTGAAGTACTAAAAATGGGAAGTCTAATGTCAGGTAGCTAGTGAACTAGGGCTGTAAAGGGTTAATTGTGATGTCTTCAGGAAATGAAGTGCTTCTCATCCTATTCAGGAGTTTCTATCACACCTGGTAAAATCCCCCTTTTCACAGTAGGGTTAATCTGAAACGAATTACTGAGGATGACACTTTACATGCATTTATACCTTTTGATTTCTACTGTTTTTATTTTTCCCTCATTTTATGATTTTTCTACCTTTTCAAGTAACTAAGTCAGAGGATTGTTAGGAGTAGAAACTTGCTGAAAGGTGTGTGTTTACTGAGGTGGTTCTAGAGACACTTAGCTTCTGTTTAATACGAATGCCAAAGCATCTATGTGTACTTTAAGTATTATGCACAGATAAAGATTTATTATATCTATTCATGTCCTGTGCCACTGAGAGTTACTGTCCTTTGAGATTGTATCACTTTGGGTACAGTTTTAAGGAAAGAGACATTTTCACCAACTTTGCTTTACAGTTTGCTCTCCTGATGAACTTGCTTTTTAAAAATATTCTCTAAGGACAGTAGAAATTAATAGTAATGAGCTCATTTGGAAAGAAACGGGCTCCTCATCGTTTTGGCTTTGCTCACTCTCTGCTGCTGCTCATTTCATTTTAGGGCAGTTTGCTGAGGCAAGATGCTGAGAGCAGCAAGGGGGTTCCACTAAAATAAACTATTGCAGTGGGGGAAGCCTCTAGAACAAAAAAGTAAGAAAGACAATGGCCTAAAAAGTATGGAATTGTTATCTTTTGCTGAAGAACAGTAGGTGTGTGTGTCTTCTAAGTGATAAACATGTGCGTTTCTAACTTCATCTGTACACCTGCCAAGTCTCCCAGCAGCTGTCTTAATTACAGCCATCTGAATGCTAATAGAACGAGTCCAAAATGTCCCCAACAGCATGTATCATACTAAACTTTGAAAGGTTTTTATATCTCCAGTTGGTAAGTTTTTGACAGTATGCATAGTAAATTTAGTACATTTTAGAGAGTAGAGTTTGTAGAAGTTTTTATTCCTTTTGTTCTCCATAAACTTTGGGTCTGAGGGTAGCACATTTAGTCTATGGCAACAGGATTTTTCTTCTTTTTATTTTATAAAGTGAAGAATCTGTTACTGAGTAGAGATTTTTGGCTTATGAAATTTTCTTGAACTAAAAATCTTATAAAGCTGACCATATGATACAACATGCTCTCATTTTTACTACATACACATTTGAAAAAGCTGATTCTCTGGGATATTGTTGGAGTCAATTCTGCCCTTCCCTCAGGCAGACCTCAGGGATCAAACTCGGGTCATGAGGTTTGGCAGCAAGTGTTTTTCCTGCTGAACCGCCAGTGTATTACTTAAGCCCTTCTAATTAACTATGAACTTATGAGAGGAGCATGTTTTGTCTTTATGAATGTAAGGCTCTCAAATCAGGGTAAAATCATATCTCTTTTTAAATAACACATCTGTAGGACAAAAATATCAAAAGTTGTCCTTGTAGGATTCTTGTTCTCTTTTAAGAGAACGGCAACTTACCACCTCCAGTCATTCTAGTCGCTCTGCTGTGAAACAGAACACCAGAACTTTTTGCGCATTTAACTACAACTGGATCTCTATTATACATTTTCTCATCCTTCCTAACTTCTATGCTCTCCAGACTCTAGGGACAAATATTCCTCCATCAGCTTTGATTAAGTTAATGCTTTTATATTTTACAGCTGAATGAGATTACCAATATGGTACTTGTCTTCTATGCCTGGTTTGTTTCACTTCCCAAAATGGCTTCTAGTTTCGTGTAATGGAATTTTAGTGTCAATCTATGACTAAGTCTTCGGTCTTAGACAATGTCAAGTTTTAATAGGAAAATCACCTTGAAGATACACATGGCAGTATTTGGTCATTGTGACAGAAATACTGTGTTAGTCTCATTTCCTTTAATTATTATGAAGCTAATAGTTAAATGACTGTGCTGTGTCAGCTAATGAGTTTATGAAAATGAGGAAGAAACAATGTTTCATTTAAAATAGGAAGTAATTGAATCAGAAGATACTAGAAAAAGATAATGATTCAGTAGGGCGTATCCTAAGGAACAGTAATTAAAAACTACTTTATCCAACTCTTCTTATACGTACTATGTTCTTTCTGTACAGCATTGGTAGTAAGAATCATGTTATAGATGGGGAAACAAATGTAGAAAAATTTACATATGTTCTTGTTTTCTGGATTTTTTCCCTAGGTATTCTTTCATTGCAGACTGAAGACAAAGAAAAGCAGACACAACTCATAAACAGGTTGG
This sequence comes from Apodemus agrarius, assembly GCA_964023405.1. NCBI lineage: Eukaryota > Metazoa > Chordata > Mammalia > Rodentia > Muridae > Apodemus > Apodemus agrarius. The sequence goes on from OZ030011.1 coordinate 85,485,962, forward strand.
CAATTTGCAGCTCATTTTCTCAAACTCATTGACAGTTTTCCAACTTGGCTTCAATCGCAGGAGAAACCTAGGAATCTTTCATATTTTTAATGCAAGTAAGTATTTAAAACAAATTAATTACTGGCAAGAAGCCATTCTTTTTAATTTTTTAAAATGATGTCGTACTAATGATGCAACGCACTGATTGGTAGTATGTATTTTTTTTAATTTTTATTTTCTATATTCTATGTTTACATTCCAAAGGCTTTCCCCTTTCCCAGTTCCCCCCCCCACCATACGTCCCATAATTCCTCTCCCCCCAACCATTCCCCAATCATCTCCCACCACCACGATTTCTCTGTTCTGGGTCTACAAAACTGGATCCAATCTTTACAGGCACAGGGTCCTCTCCTTTCTTCTTCTTGGGAATCATTTGACTTGCTAATTGTGCCTTGAGTATTTAGGGCTTCTGGGCTCATTAATATCCACTTATCAGTGATTGCATTTCATGTTTATTCTTTTGTGATTGGGTTAGCTCACTTAGGATGATATTTTCCAGATCTAACCATTTACCTACAAATTGCATGAGTTCATTATTTTTAATTCCTGAGTAGTATTCCATTGTATAAATATACCACATTTTCTGTATCCATTCCTCCTTTGAGGGATATTTGGGCTCCTTCCAATTTCTAGCTATTATAAACAAGGCTGCTATAAACATAGTGGAGCATGTGTCTTTATTGTATGCAGGGGAATCCTCTGGGTATATGCCCAGGAGTGGTATGCCAGGGTCCTCTGGAAGTGACATGCCCAATTTTCTGAGGAACCGCCAAACTGATTTCCAGAGCGGTTTTACCATTTTGCAATCCCACCAACAGTGGAGGAGTGTTCCTCTTTCTCCACATCCTCGCCAGCACTTGTTGTCTCTTGAGTTTTTAATCTTAGCCATTCTGACTGGTGTGAGGTGGAATCTCAGGGTTGTTTTGATTTGCATTTCCCTGATGACTAATGATGTTGAACATCTCTTAAGGTGTTTCTCGGCCATCTGAATTTCTTCTGGTGAAAATTATTTGTTTAGCTCTGTACCCCATTTTTTGATAGGGTTATTTGGTTCTTTGGGGTCTAACTTCTTGAGTTCTTTGTATATATTGGATATTAGCCCTCTGTCGGATGTGGGGTAGTACGTATTTTTCAGAACCATGGAATGTCCCAAACGAATCAGAAAAACCAGAGGGGACATCTTCCCACTGAAAGCAGAGTATTACTTGGGAATATCAGTTCCAAATCCATTGTAATCTACCTTTGTAACTTTGGGAGAGTGAAAAAGTTTTGAACTTCTCTTTGGGAATCAATTGTGGAAAGTAGAAACGGGACTGAATACTCATTTAGATCTACTCTTATTCTAAAATATATTCAGGTCACTTAATGAAAGTGAGGAGGCATTTGTCCATGTTCTTCTGTGCATGGGCACACTCATGGTAAAGTAGAAAAATGCCCCTCCCTACCACCACTCAGATGGGTTGCATCATCTTCATAACCTGCCAATGTAGATATTGTAATAATTGACAAGATTCTACTTTAAAAATATCCAATTAAATTGTCAATTTTAGTCTCTGAATGGCAGTAGGCTTGTTATATTAATGTTAACTCAAATTATGTACAGATTTTATTTCTTCAGTGTTTAGATGGCACTGTCAAATATCAGATATAGGTAAAATTCTTTCTAAATAAATCTATATTGATTGCCTTTGGACCTTGATTTGTGATGGTCATGATAAATGTAGATTTTCCTGTATTAATTGCATTTAAAATAATGTGGTCACTATTATTGATCCACTTGAAAAATATTCGATAATCAATTTACATTTTACATTTAGTTTACTTTTCTACCCTTTCTCAGAACCCATGAAGCTGGCATTCTAAGAGTGCTCTCATTTGCAAGTAGAGGTCAAGCGGAGTGGTTTCAGTTTCTGGTTATATGAGGAAATCATTAACAAAAGAAACAAACATGATCTGAGTATTTCTAGTCCATAGAATCTTAGTTCACTTTGAAAGTTAAATTATTTATGACACTAGAGACACTTAGTAACAGGAAAAGCAGACTGTGGTATTTCTAACTTTAACACCTGGGCTACCAAAATCTGCGTTTGATGGTAATTTATTTATCTTGAATTAGGCCCTAAAGAATAGTTATATTTCTAACCGAAAAAAAATAAATTAAGTGACTATCAAACGATTGAGATAATTTCCCCAGGAAAATGAAAATAATCATTCAGGGTTGATGTTCAAGGTGAGCATGTAAAACTGACAAGAGCACTAAAATATCTTTTCATAGAACTTGTGGATGATGGATAAATTGCCAGTCTTATTTCAGTGGGGCTTAATGATGACAGCTACCTATGGCATGCAAAATTCCATCTCCAGGACAATAAATTCACTTACACAAGGAGGTTGGAAAACTAAGTGTGTATATAAATGCATGTAAGTCAATAAAATAAATGCATGTGTATCTTAGTATATTTGAGAAAGCTATCAACTTTTCAAAGTTGAAAAACACAACATGGCTTGTGAAAACTATGGATAATTTACTGTGTATTTCAAAATCCATTGACGCATAAGAACACGAGCTCTGGATTTCTCTGTTTCATTTGACTTTCTTCTGTGACGTGCAGCAGTGGTCCAGCACTTCTCAGGCTTCCTGGTTCTACTTGGAACTGTCATTTAGGACAGCATGTCCAAGGCCTTTGTGTCCTGCTTATTTATGGACAGAAGTTATAATAGACAACACTTCCGTTTTTCAAGTTCAGTAGTAAATTCTTTATAGATGTTTTCCTATTATAACATCTGGTTTATTATATAATAGATTTACCTTATAAAAGGGTAAAAGCCAAAATATTTTCCCCTGGAATTCATGTTGAAATCTCACTGCGCACACTTTTTTTTTCTTCAGAAATTCAGTATTAATTATATAAACTTAAATTCTCTCAGATTCATGCTTTTTGGGGCAAACTCTCTTTAAACATGAACACCACATCGTTCATTTCAGTTTGCAGGCTGGGTTGTTCAAAGACAGTAGTAACTGTGAGCATAAGAACGGCTTTTACTTCCACCACTGCCGTCTCTCACATATCCTGTCCTTCCCTTCCATACTGGTGATTTTCATTTTATCAGAAATTTGGAACTACGTCCTCTTCATTACTAGTACAATGAGATTTCTGTTACCTTAAGCATATCTTAAAGGGAACATGTGCAAAGACTCTCTCTCTCTCTCTCTCTCTCTCTCTCTCTCTCTCTCTCTCTCTCTCTCTACCTCTCTCTCATTTCCACCTCTATCTCTATATCTATTTATCTATATCAATGCAAAAATTTTCAACATGTTTAGCAAAATGCAAATTAATAGTTTATATTGGCATGAAGATTTTAAAGAAAGAAAAAATACAAACGAAATATTTTTCAGATTTCACCATTTTGATACAGCCCACACCTGGAAACATAGCCTGGTATTGAAGGACTTAAATAGGCAGAATGTCTATTTATTTGTAGCCTGCAATAAAACATGTAGGAAAATTCAGCTATGAGTTGTGGAATGCAAAGGATAGGAGATGAGGGTGGTAGGAAGTCTGTTGAGGAATTTGATAAAATCTCTTATGACTCATCATGTAAATACCATTTCCTGGGGGTTTTGCTCTTCTGCACTGGACACAGGAAATAAGAAAGAGAGAGTGACTACATTCATACGGACTCTGCACCCCTTGAAAGATGAAGGTTAATGAGGTAAGAGTCTATGAGGATGTTCTCAAGGCAGATTACATTCTGGAAAAGATATTAAAATTAAAATAATTTTGAAGAAAAGAAAGAAGGGTTTAGATTCTCAGCTTGTGACTCTGGTCTAAGTAGTAATGTCAGATATTAGACATAAGCAAGTATTTTGACTGAAGTAAGCTCAGTGCTTGGTGTTTGGAGAATAATGGGTAAACAATATAGGGCTTAGAAAGCCAACATTTGAGACTGTTCTTGGATTGTTTATATGCTCATCATAGACAAGCATCCGTATCCATACATACATCACCACACTCTACATATCTTCATCAGCATAGGCAAGAAGGGAATGTCTCAAGCAAGATCACTCCTTGTTTTTCCCATGAAAACCAAATGTTGAGGACTAATTAAAGACATTTGCCCATATTGGTCTATGTTAAACTGGTAAAAGTACAGCAAAATTTGAGGGACAATATTATAAATTATATACATATTTGATTTTTGAAAGTGTTAAAATAATGAACATATTTATTAGCAAATTGCCTTTAAATCATTAATTTTAATAACTTTTCTTCTAATAAAAATAACTAGAAAATAGTTGTTTTTAAATGTAAATGTTAATATAATAGTGGTTGTACATTGTGAATCATAGTGGTTAATTACACATACACACATACACACACACACACACACACACACACATACAAACAGACACACATGCGCGCACAGACATACTAAATCCTGACTATGATGTTTATAAACTGAAATCTTGAAACCACCAAATCTTGAAATAGCTTAAAATTCTAAATTTTATGACTTACCAATAATAGCTCTGTACTTATTCAGAGTATGCTCATGATTCTTTTCTCCTGGTGTTGTTTCTCTTCTATTTTTTATTTCCATTATAACTTTTAGTTATAACCTACAGTGATTTCAGGTTTTTCATTTCATTCATTAATAAATTAAAATCCTGAAAAATGTTCCTAACTAATATCAAAATCATTCTCCAATTATTCCCATCACCACATAGCACAGTGTATTTAGGAGAGACAAATTAATTTTAGTATTTATCTAACAAAGTTATTATTTGTTATAATTTGAAGTGTCCCCATAGCCTCAGGTTTTGAAAGCTTGTGTCCCCAGCTGATGGAAATCTCTTTGAAGTCTGTTAATATTTTAGGAGGTAGTGCTCAACAGGTGGTCACTGCAGTATGTCTTGAGTCCACATCATTCCTGCTCCTTTCCTGCTTGGTTGTATGCCTCCTGACAGTCAAATAGACACCATCACTTGTTTTTGCTGTCATATATATTTTCCCAAGCTCACAAGATCAAGGGAACATGGACTGAGCACTCTGAAACCATGACTCAAAGTAAATTGTTCTTCCTTAATATACTTTCTCTAGGTATTTGCTTATAAAAACATGAAAGCAATTAGTACATTATGCAAGTTTCATCTAAAATTAATCAAACTACTCTCTAAAATTAAATATTCTATAAATAAGCTCTGTTATATGTATATTTATTTTAATAACTTAGACTTGATCAAAATTCTTAAAAACGCTTCTGAATCTTATGAGTATTTTTTTTCTTATATGGACTATTTTCACAAGTTATTCTGCAGTATATAGGTTTAAAATTCTGAGCTTTGCAGTCAGGTAGCTCTAAGATGGCAATAACCTAAAGGTCACTCAGGCATAATTTTGAGGAAAATAATCTTGTAAACATATAAATTAGTGGCTGGCACATGGTTTGGTTGTTAAAAGCATATAGCACTTTTCTATAGGGCTCAGGTTTGAGTCTCGTTACTCATGTGAAGTGGCTCACAGGTCCTATAACTCCATCTCTAGAGGTCTGGCTCCTATAGTTGCTATTACCATTAACACTCACATGCATATACTCACATGCAGACAAACACATACAAATTCACATACACATACACTATTATGTAAATGTTTCCATAAAAATAAAAATAATACTAGAATCACTATCATATCTAATCTTAAAGTATACTAGAGAGACATAATCATTAAAACAGACATGTAGATGGAATAGAATGGAATATCACAGATGAGGTAACCCAGACCAAGGAATGCTAATGCAACAGGTTCTCTTGTATTTGTAAATCTCGCTTAGAATTTTTTAATTTGTATATTTAACTTTGAGTACCCAAGAAGCCAGGGATCTGGAAAGGTTTGTTGGAGTAGAAAACTCTGTAAGGGGTGGAGGTAGTAGACTATGGACGATTTGAAAGTAAGGAAGGGTTACACTGGAGAGAGAACAGTATAAATCATGGTAGAGGTAGGTGATAGAGGGGATAAGAGGGTAGCAAAGGAGAGTTCACCAACGTGAACACTCTATGGACGAAGCTCCAGGGACGCGTACTACTTTGTCAGCCAAATAAAAATGCAAATTACAGGCTGCACAGATTGCTCAGTAGTTAAGAGGGCATGTTGTTTTTGTATAGCCCCAAAAGGTGGGTCCCATCACTTAGTCAGGTGGCATACAACCCCCTGTAATTCTGTCTTTATGGGGATCCAATATTTTTAGCCTCTGTAGGCACCCAAGGCTCTGGAAAAAAAATTAGTCTCTTCCAATTCTTTCTGATAGTCTACCTGAACTAATTGATACCACAATGTGTTACCACAAACTTTCATTAGGGAAACTAAGCTAGAGCTGTGCTGGATGCTTGCTTCCTGATAGTTGCCATATACAGTGCTCATTAGGCCCTTTAGGGGCTAGTGGGAATTATGAGGGTAACATCTGCTTTCTGATTGAATTTGTGACCCACTCTACAGGAGACAACTTATGACTGCTACTGCAAACCTTGTCCCAACTCATGACTGAACAGGTCTTAGACCACAGACTGAAACTGATTAATGCTATTTCACCAAATTGACATGGCAGCAAACTGCCTTTATATCCATAGGCAAATGGTACTCTCAACCTGAATCAGAAAAGTTTATCTTTGTAATGGATGGTGGTGAAATGCTGAGAATCATGTCTTGGCCAATTTGCTGAGAAAAAGTGATTGTTATGTCCTTAGCCTCAAACAGAACATTGGTATCACATTCTCTAAAGCCCAGGAAACATTGTGGAACACGCTATGCAAAGAATGTAAGACACAGAGGAACATCTATGAAATATTGACCATTGGACAAGGTAGCTATTACAACCATGACCATAAGGCTCCCTTGGCTTTCTATATGAATCTTGTACAAGCCTGGGCCTATCACCAGTAAATCATATGCTAGAGAAGAATTCATGGGCCCTACCTTCCCCTGATGGGGCTCATTAACTACTGATGAAGTCCAGGAAGAATTTTTTACTTTCACCTGTATAGAACTATCCACCTCTGAACAGTTTTAAACCAACTGACCTATAAAAAGTGCTTGTTAAACTCATGGCGTCACAAAACAAGACAAAGCAGCCTGTGGATGCAATGTATGAAAGCATCTTTCAGGGAGAATGGAGGCTTGACAGGATTGTGAGGGTGATTAGAGTATCTAGGCAGTAAGAGTGACAGTGGTCCAAACATTTTTCAAACATGCAGGACAATCATAAAGAACAAGTGTGGGAAAATGTTGAGAACAGGTCTGAAGAGGTGGTAAAGACCCCATGAAGCCCAACAGTCTGAGTTCTAATCTAGGGACACACATGGAGGAAGAACAAAATTGGTTCCTCCAACTTGCTTTCTAACTTCCATCATCCCAATAAATAAATGCATTAACATTTTTTTCCCAAATGAAAGCAACTGAAACAAAATAAAGATAATAAAAAAGTCCACAGAAAATTGAAGATGACGAAAGATAGATTTGCTGTTCTTGTGGCTCATTTTCAAATGTTTGCTGTGTGTTGACATGTAGTTTAGGGCTGTCTGAAAGCTAGGAACATGTCTCAAATCCAGCCTAAAATTTAGAAACAGTTAAGGATTTGTTTTTGAATTTACAAATGTTGATGATTGGGAATATGAATGCCAAGATGGGTAAAATTATTTATAATTGGAAGGTTTCTCAATGAAACCAGAGCTTGTGTATTTGCTAGGTTATTAAAATGTCCACCTTGTTACTACTGAGAATTTAGGTGCATGAACAAATGTGGGCTGTGATTTTTTCTTGTGTGTGAGTTAAAATAAAAGATGCAATGGAACAAGATGGTCTATTTTCAATAACAAAGTATTCATCATTAGTATGAAATTCAGTGACTTGCAATTAATAAGGTGATACACAACTATTGTTGTTCTACTTGTCAACTAAATTTACCAATTTCATATGACATATCAGCTATATAGGTGAACAATTTTTAGACAAAATTTGTATTTTTCTCTTAAGAAGTCTCTAATGATAGAATACAAACATTGAGAATAAGAAGGAAAAGAACCCTATGATATAACAACCACAAAATAAACACCAGATATTTAGAACTACATATGTTAAGGTAATCTAAAATATTGCAATCCAAAGCCAAGCAATTCTTGACAGATGTGCAAGAGGAACTCACAGCATGTAGTTGCTTGAGAGCATAGAAAGAGTTACAAACATGTATAAATATTTTGAAAATATTATTTAGCCCATCTGCAGCTCTTATATACGGCTAAATGTACTTAATTCCTTTTATTTATTATTTCTACATGAATTTCACTATAACTTACAATATGTTTAATGGCTAGCAGTGAAACAAGCTTCAAATGCTTGGACTCCTTTCTTACTCAGCAGTTAGGTATTAAAGGAATGCATGTCTGAAAGTGCAAGGGTTAAAGATGATAAAGAGACTGAGAGGACAGTGGTGTGCAAATTCCTTGGAGACATATGAATTTCACTACAAGAACCTTCTAGGCTAACTGTTATCCAAATACAACACCTTTCTTGCTATACTATAAAGGGTAAATATTCCTACCATTCCTCTCATTAACTGTGTGGTGCTGTTGACAAAACATAATTCATGTGTATTTTCACTATTTTTGCCCTTTAATCACTCAGAATACTTTATGCAATGCAAGAGACTACATTGTCATATACAAACTTTAAACATTTTTATGAGATACAAATAATTTACTGTTCTCAACACAGAACCATTTTCCAAAATGTACTCAGTAAAGACATGACCAAATGATATAGTGTGTTTGTTCTCTGTTCCCATGAGTCAGGTTTATGTCAATTGTTTCTAATAGAAACTTAAGTGAAGAGAATTTTGGCTCTTGTTTCATAAATAAAGAATCTGAACTTGGTGATCCATGGTAACACCTGAAGATTATTATGCTATAATGCAGCCTCACTCTGTGGTTAATATTGTTAACATGTCTCAGATTAGAAAAGTATGTCTCTGAATCTATCTATGAAATATTTCTAGAGGGAGTTAAGCAATGTGAGGAAACCCATTCCAAATGCGGGTGGTACTATCCCCTAGGCTGGGAGCCCAGGTATAATAAAAAGGAAAATAGGAGAAAATAAGGTAGCCCAAGCTTTCTTCTCCATCCTTATTGGTGGCCATGAGCTGAACAACTCTTTCTTCCTGGGGCTTCTAATGTTGATCTAAAATAAATCTCTGTCTTAAGTTGCTATCAAATAAGGTTTTCACAGCAGTGAAGAAAGCTAGGACAGGGTCAGAATCACTGCTGTGGCTCTAATTCATGTGATCCCGAAGCCTTTGGAGTTTTTTGTTTCCAAATTATTGTGGAAACAATTTGGAAACATTCCTAATGAAAAGGATCCCTAGAATGAGGGAAGCAGAGATAAATGATCCCTGTATTGGGAACTTGGAAGACCAGAATGCTAGGCAGAAAGCAATAGTGACGTCAGTACTCTTGGAGGGAAGGTGACTTTAAGGGAAATGGGTAAGTGGATCTGGAGGAGTGAAGTTCAAGGAAGCTCAGCATTTGGTTTGTGGGTTGATCATTATGACATTCTTTTTATCCAAGTGTATAGTGGGATTGGTAACAAAATGCCTATCAGGAAGATTTGATATGAAGACCATGACAGTACTTATACTTAGTGTGTGGCAGTGTATCCTTGTAACCCCAGTATAGAGGGACAAAGATAGGCAGATCCTGGGAACCAAACTAACTGAGACACCAAACCATATTGCCTCACGCCCACTAAGCTCCCTCTCTTCCATTAAACTTACATAAGATTTAGTGGGAGATGCTCCTCAAGGCAGTATGGAAGATGAGCTTTGCTGGGTCTGCATGCACTTACTTGCATATATAGACTTCTTTCATGAACACATATGCACACAAAAATTTCTTGTACTGTGGTAAAATCTACTCTTAGAAGAAAATAGAGGAGACTTTTATACAAAATGCAGTTTAAATTGTTTTTTTTAAATTTGAAGACAAGGAACAAAGCTCACCCTGGAATTCTCACACTTAAGAAGATGGGGCAGGAGTTTACCAAGCTGAAAATCAGACTGATCTAAGTAAGAAAACCTCATCTCAAACTAATGAAACAAAACATCAACAAAGGTGATAACCGGTAGCTAACGGTACAGTAGAAAAGGTGAAGTAAATGTGGTAGAAAAGTATTGGTGACTATTTGGTTATCTAGAATAGGCCATGCTTTTATGAAATGCAAAGCAAACACAGATACACATGAAGTCATGAGAGAATGCATGTGAGTCATGGTTTCTGCAAGTGGATTTCTCAATGCCTGTTAAGCTAAGTCAAAAGGCAGAAAGCACATGGCTTTCTAGCTTTGAAATAAAACCTGGGCCACTGGGAGGTCTTTGCTTTCCTCAAAGAATTGTCCATAGCTCCGAGTTTGTGAAGGAATAACTTAAGTGAAATTTGGAGATTTACATAATTTTTTCTACATTGTCTCTCTGGAACAGGCATATGTGTTTGTGTTATTTCCTCCATCAAATCTAAAGCTAGAATAACCACCTCCAAATATTAGTTATACCTCAGATTCAAATGGGATTTGTTCATCGTACGCTGTTTAAATCACAATGTGAGTACCAATGAATTGATAAGGTGACTCAGACAAGAGTTAAAAATAGGTCAATTGTGGTAGTTCAGATCAATACTTTTAGGAGATTTTCTGTTTATCATTCCTGTTGGATATTCAGTTAAAGAAGTAGAAATACATAGCAGATATATGGTTTAGACTAGAAATCTAAATTAGAGGATTCTAGGTGGTGCTTAGGTATATTAAAATTTTACATATATATATGTCTACATATATATATATATATATATATATATATATATATATATATATATTCCATTTACCAATAAAATGTAACTAAAGAGTAAGAAAGGCAAAGGTATGGTGCTAAGAATATTACTTAACTGGTAGATGTAGAAAAAGAGGCTAATGTCCCAGGCCTGAAATTTGAAATGTTCAATAGGAGGCTCCTGAGACAACTTAGTAGGTAATGGTGCTTGTCTTGGTAGTTGATAACCTGAAAGAAACTATATAAAGGTGAAAGGTGAAAACTGACACTACAAAGTTGTCCTTTGTCTTTCACATGTATACTCACAGGATCACATGTGGACTTGCACATAAACACATAATAAATAAAATGTTAAAATGTGTTAAAATGGACTCTATAGACTAGTGATGCTCAATCTGTGGTGATTCTCAACCTGTGGGTCCCGAATTTTTTTTGGTGGAGGTCAATGTTCCATTCACAGGAATTACACATCAAATATTTATGCTGCAATTCATAAAAGTAGCAAAGTTATAGTTATGAAGTAACAGTGAAACTAATATTATGCTTGGGGGGGGATTACCCCAGCATGAATAAGTGTATGAAATGAGTCTAAAATATGGAAAGTCAAGAACCACTCCTGCAGATCAAGGGTCTCTTGGTGTTTACTGCCTCTGTCTCCTAAAATTATATTCAGTTTGTGCTTGGAATTTCTCCAGCTGTTCCAATACTTGAGAGTTCAGAAGGAACGATGTAATCATTCATTGTATCTGGTGACTAGCAGATGAATACTTTGTGACATTGAGGCATATTTGTTATCAGTGATAAGATCAAACTCTTCGAAATATTGCTTTATTCAATTCTATTTTGAAAATAAATATTGCCATCAGTGATAGAATTCATGTTTTTGAATATATTTTTCTTGTCATATTATATTGTAATCCCAAGATGAGTTGTTTGTCTTTGTTAAGACAGGGTCTTAAAAAGTAGTCCTGGATGACCTACAACTCTTTATGTAGACCATGCTGGTCTCAAATTTATAAAGACCTGCCTGCCTCGGTCTCCAAAGTGCTGAGATTAAAAGTGTACACTACCATCCCTGATGATACATTTATTTAATGTTCCTATTACAAGTGAAGTCATGGATGTCATTTATGTTCATGTTATATTTAACTAGATATAGATGAAATTGAACCTAATCTTTCATGCTAGGTGACAGGCAGTGTGCCAAAGTGTTTAGGAAGAGAATCAATTATTCCATCTCAGGACTCCTTCCTGACTGTCTCAGAAATTTCAATGTGTCTATGACTCTCTTTCTAATGCAGAGATGGTGTTGATGGTCATAGAAATTGTTGAAATGAGTTCATTTATGTGGAAAACTATGCTAGAGATTGAACAAGCACTACATAATCATCAGAGCTTGCTTTTATTGAAAAAATTACATTGTTAAAACCTAGCTCATCTGCCAGTTTTTTATTACATCAATGCAGTGTACAGGGCATGGGCAACCCATGGTTTCATGTCACTTCACTGGCTTATCTAGCCTTTGAAGATTCCTTTTCATGGCCTGTGACCACATATGCCAAGTGACCTCCTCCTGCTTTCACATACCCTTTTCTGGCTTGTCCCTTGTTGTTCGGCCTAAAGTCTATGAAGCACATGGATCCTGTGGCTCCCACCATAACCTTTGAGAGGGTAGCTTAGGATAAACACTGACCACTAAATGAAGTAAGAGGATTTCTGGGTTCATGTCTTCCCAGGGCAAGGCATGAGGCTTCAGTGTATGAGAGCCATGGAACATAGGTCTCCTTCTTGAAATTCTTCCCAGGACATGTGTCTGGATGGGTGTCCCTCAGGGAAAAGACTACTCTCTGGAATACTTGTGACAGAATGTGTAGGGACTGGAGGAGTGATTCAAACAGCAACTTTGATATGGAATATCTAGCCAGTGATAGGCTTACAGAGCATAAGAATTTATGGAGTTGTATTAACAGTACCCAATGTAGTTTTCATCAGGATTATCTTTTCCTAAGATCGATTAAGTGGGTAATCAATGTTTCCAATGAAGATACTTTTGTACTAGAGACTCAGCCATTACTTGTCCCGTATTTAACCCTTATTTTTTAGCGGTATTTATTTATTTTGTCTGTATGTTTTTACTACTTAACTTTTATATACTTAGCATCAATAATTTTACCACTAAAAGCAACAGTATTTCAGTATTCCAGGACTTAAAATGTTAAAGAAGCTATACAAAATACGTAACGTTCTGGAATGGGAACAGTACCATTTTACTACTTTGAGCCTCTTAAATTCAGAACACTTAAGAATTACTGCTTTTTTCCCTCCATTTATACTTGTTTCTTTGCCTCTCTCTTCCATCCATCTTCCCTGCATTGACTTTCCATGACATATGTAAACTGAAAACACAGTACACATGCTCCATCGATCAGTTCTGTAATAGTTAAGGAATCAAGGCAATGGAGCACAGAGGATTTGATTGCCTGATTTGTCTCATGCACTCATGTTCTCTGGTTCTCTTACTCTGGCTTCTCTTATTCATATTTATTTCTCTTTGTAAAATTCTAGATCTTCAAAAGTGCCATTTGTAGACATACCTTCTTTTAAGGTCATTTGGAATGACTGCCTAAATCCATCATTTCCCTTAGACATAATTCATACTTCACATATATAATTCAATCATATAATGTAGTCATTAATACAGTCAACTCTTCTAGTAGATGTGAATATTTAGAACAAACAATGTGCCCTTGAGAAAATTTTGTAATAGTTTCAGACCTTTTGAAAATATTTGCCTTAGCCAACACACAAGTGGTAGCTGATGCCTATTCTAGAGTATATTTAGAAATTAATTTTACATTGAAATTCAATTGTTTTCTTTATAATCCTTAACTTAGCTTGTTGACCTTTATTTCATCTGCAAAAGTCCTATACAATCACAAATACAATGGAGGGCAAAAAGCACCACAAAGTTGAATGGTTTGGTTTTTAAAGACTAGTAATTTAATTCCCAAACACAGTCTTCTTGTTCCTGACAAAGGTAAGGTAGCTTGCAAGGTCCTCGAATGGAAAGTCATGGATGATGTTCTCACAGATATTTCACATGAAGGGAGCATCTGGGACAGAATAAATGATGGACAAGTGAATGGTTAACACTTTTATTTCAAAAACCAGGATTTGTACATAACACTTTCTGAGAAAATAATTAAGAGAGTTTAATTAAACAAACCCTATGTTTTAAACACAATAAGAATATATAGAAAGGTTCAAATGAGAATTTACTCAAACCTTTAAACACAATTCATTTCAGTTTGGCTGGTTTAAGGAGGGAATTTCTGTCTTTCACAGAACAAAAGGCTTTTCTTAGCTTTATTTATTATTTTTTATTACATTCCACAGTCTCAATATATGCTGTAAGTGCTTTAAAGGTATATCCTTTAATGTGGAATATATGTTACGCATCCGTTAATTTTTTGAGGGTTATATGTACCATAAAAATATGCCTTTCTTTTCAAAACCACAGAAAACCAGATAACACTAACAGAAATAGGAAAGGAACCACCCAAGAGCCCAAGTAGCAGCGACAGTTTCGGACTCAAGCAGATTCTGCCCCGGAAAAAGTACTTAGCCCCACTCTCCGTTACAAGACACCTGAACAAAGTGGGGAATGGATGTGTGGCTCCCCGATGCTCACCATTTTACATTCTTGCCTTCAGGAGACTGTCTACACCAACCCTCTGGTCAGAGAGCTCTAGAAAGGCAGCAACCACATAGCCCGTTCAAAGTGAAAGGCTTTTTTCTTCTATTACCAATACTTAATCATCACTCTCTGCATCAATTTCACTTGATACAGACATGATGGAGAGTGAGAAAATACACACATGATGTTTGAAATACTGGATGTACACAGATGTTACCTTTCCTATTTCCTAAAAGTGTGCATTTCCAGTTTTTTTCTGGAATCTATCATCTCTGTTTATGAATTTACTGTATGGCAGTGTTTAGCAGGGTATGAACCTCTATCCTTGAGATCCTCTGACCTTTGTAAGTTAGTGCAGTATTCATTTTCCACACCGCTTCATTTGGAACTTTATCACAACTATGTCTACAATAGTTAAAAAATAGGTTGACTCAACACCTCCAACACCCACACACCTAAAAGAAAAGTTTCCATTTGTAAAGCTAACATTCATTATTCAGTATTTTAATATGCCATAGAACTTTCCATTTAGAATTTTCCTTAAAATATATATTCTTCACATGAAGCTGTCATAGAAAAAGAAGAGAATATCTTCTCTTATTTCAAAACCATCAAAGTAGATTTAAAAAAGAAAACTACTTTCCAAACCCCAGGAGTGGTGTACTCAAAGGGCAAGCACATCAGTTATCTTAAAAAAAAAAAGAGTTTAGAAAAGTCAAAATTGATCCCTTTTTGAAGACTTATTAGTGTTACCCATGACTCCAATGGACTGAAATGAAGTACCTATTAGTACTGCTGGTTGTCATGCAGCTATGCTGTAGTGCAGCGGGGGCCCACTATGTCAGCCAAAACTATCCAGGCCAGTTCTTTAATTTTTCTACTATCATTCCCCAGTGCACAGACACTGCAAATAATTCAGAAGCTGCTGCTGCCTTAATGTATTACAGAACATGAAATAATTTGTGGATTCAAAAGAACATTTTGCCACAAGGTCTGCCTGCCCACTATAGAAAATCTCAATTTGTGTAAAAAATATTTATTACCTGTAATGACAGATGCACAAAAGCAAAAGATGTGTTATGTAACATTATGTGAGTGATGCGTTTGTGGTTGTTTTGAGCATTCTTTTGGTCTAGATTGCCATTCTGATGAATAACTATTTTATTATTACTATACTAGGACAACTGATTGCTGTACTGAATTTGCAATTTTAATCATAATTTTCCTGGGTAAGCTAAATTATGTCTTAATTCTATTCAAAAGCTTTTATCTTTGAAGCAATTAAAGTTATTGTTGATTGGTATTTAGCATCCAATGTTCCTGGAATACTAAAGGAATACACTTTATACATAATCTTCCATTACAGAGCATTGCTTGAGAGCAGCTATTTGATACAACAGCATTCACTTGAGTTTTCAAACCAAAGAAGTAAAATTACAGCAATTTCACTTGAAATCAATAAATCCATGCACAGAGTTGTGTTCAACAGAATCACTAACTGCTATTTGTTATTCAAAGATGAAAGAATCAATAGAAAAATAGAACTGATAAATCATTAGCACTTTAATGCAGAGCAGGGAGGAAAGCTGATAAATCATGCATTTCAAGCACTCGTTTTCCTGATGGCATGGTGTCTGAAAACATAAATCGTGCAGTGATGAGATGCAGGTCAGTGTGACTGAACTACACTGAGGCTGCTCAGAAGTATTTTGTTTCATATGATAGCTTAAAGGAACACGATGAAAAGTAGTAGTTCCACATTTCTTTAAACAATCAGAGACCAGACCATGCCTTGAACACACCTTAACCAGTGAGCCAGGCCCTTATATATTCTTGAACATTTTCATGTCATAGAGATGGGCAGGAATGAACGAGTAGTAAGAGGCTAATTGCATGCATGATTTGTTTCAATGAGCTCAATATTATTGCAGGTACCAATCTCCCCGAGAAGGAACCGATGCTGTCATTTACCTTCTTGAAGTGCACTTAACAGATCCATTAAAAATCACAGTCGTATATGGTAGGGAGACCAAATAACCATGAAATTGGCAATTGAGATTTGATTATGCTGTATGATTTACTGGTTTTGAATGGTGAATATTTTAATCACAATAAATGGGTAACCCAGTCTCTTCTGACATTTTGCTTTTCACAAACTCATAAGAACTCTCATCTCTGATTCTTTGGTGGGAAACAGATTCATTAGGCACATAGTTTAAACCATGTATTTGGCTACTACTGTTATTATGCGTTTGTGTATAGATTCTTATATAGGAAAGAATAAAGCTTGCTGTATAATCACAATTACTTCTACTAACATATTTTCTCTTATGTTTTGTTCTGCTAAAAGCAAAGCTAAACAAACTGAAAATAACTTTTTAGTGTTTTAGCCCAAGAAAAATCTTATGCCTGATATCTTAATGTCTTCTGGGAAGAGTAAAGATATTGAGAAAGAGCATTTAGATAGAGCATGGTATCACTGGCAACACTTTAATAAAATCTTTGAATTTAGCTTCTTCTTAAGCCACAAGTCCAACACCATGAATGCAGTGACTCTAATAGGCAGAGGATGGCCCTTTGCACTTGGGATTGTTGCAGCCATACTTACTACTGCTTGCCAATGACAGCAATTATACAAGAAATCCTTTCCTATCATACTTCTTTGAACTTTTGCAAGTTTTTTTTTTCTCACAGTCAGTAAATGGAAATGGCATAAGATGAGAGTGGGAGACAGAAACCCTATGGGAGTGCATGCAACTAAAATATGCAGTATCACATCATATAAACTTGTACTTTTTCATGCAAATAGGCCTATAAAAACAGAGACAACAAATTTTTCTAATAGCCAATTTTTACAGCAGCTCAATAACAAAAACCGTGAATTCCATGATTTCGTCGGAGCAGGAGACTTGAAATGGTTCAAAGTATTCCACGGCGCAAGTATGCTGTTTAAATTTCTTCTGATGGAGGCTCACTCCTTGCTTCGGTTTCTTGTTCTTTTGATGAGTGAGCAGAATAATCCAGTTTTGGGTGGAGGGCCCATCAGCATAGGAGCCTGGTTCTTGTGTGAAATTTTTATCTAGGGAAGAGAAAGAGTGATATCAAGACAAACTATTAAGTTCTGAGAACCTCTGCTGCTGTGTTTCATGAGTAACACAAATAAGACAAAGTTAAAGTTCAATTTCAGAAATTTCAAAAATATTTAAGGGAGACAAGGACATACATTTAAGTAATATTCACATGCTAGCCAAACATAGAAATGATCTGGTCATAATTTTAATATGGTCTTATATGTCACTCACTAGTACTAATCCAGGCTCCCAGACCTCTTAATTTATATGGCATGATTACCCAGTGTCATGTCATGACCATTACTTACATATTATTGAAACAGGAAAAGATGTGCAATTACTCTATTCAGTCCATGGCCCAGTGTTAGGAGGTACTTAGCATTAGGCAAACCTTATTTATCTTTTTAATCATATTGTTTCTCTCTTTCAACACGAGCTGAGAGGCTTCATTTCCAAACAATCATTAAGAATGAAAGTCAAAAGTTAACATGCATGAAAGGTCAGAAACGATCTCTCTAATTTGTTAATTAATTGGTAATACAATAGAATCAGATACTAAGAAGTCTGCTGAAGACACTCAGAGGCACTGTTCCAAAGCCACTCCTGTTGGTTTCTGTGGTATAAAACTACGAATCACCTTAAATGAGACAACCTTAAAGTAGATTATGTCTGCAATTTTCTCTAATTCAACTCTAAATTAGAGAAGACATTTTATGAATATATGCTATGCTCAAAGCTAATTGAAAGCAATTATCAAAGTGGCATTTTGTCTGTGACTTTAAGATACATTGTAAGATAATAAATGATTCTCATTATGTAATAAAAAGGTCACATCTTGCCTTAGGCTATGAGTTTTTCAAAAGCAATCTGAGACATTTTCTTTAGCGAACTGCGACTAATACAAGAGCCATCGCTTATTAAATATCAGTTGTCACCTGTGCAGCATCCGCACTAGAGATGAGCATTCCTTTCAAAAAGAAACACCACCTCATTAAAAGCTGAAAAATATATCTCCGAAAGTGCATACCTGACATTTTCAAGTTAAAATAAATCTCCTTCACTTGTCATTCACTAATAGCAATGAAGCAAAAAATAAAAAAAAAATAAAATAGATGTTTGTCACATGAATCACATCATTAAATCAGTATTAGGACTTTTAGCAAATGAAAATTCATATTCTAGAAAACAGAAGTACATTTAAAAAAAACCCAAACGAACAAAAATCTTTAAATATGCTAGAAGCCAACTATTCTGGAAAGATACATATTTTTTTTAAAATATAAACACATTGCATTTGTAAAGGCTGACAGGCTAGCATCCAGAGCATCAAACTCTCTGGATGCTGACTTTATTTTTGTTCTCTATGATGTGAGAAATGCGTAGCCATCAGTTAAGATGTCAAAATACTCCCTTCCTATGTAGATTAAAAATGATCTCTACCAAACTTTCCATTCTTAATTCAGGTTTCTACCACACTGAAAATTAATTGATCGATTTCTATTTTTATTAGTTTGATCTTTGGCAATTTCATATATCCTTCATCTTCTTCCCAACCAACTAACATTTCTCTTCATCTCATCCAGTCTACATCTTAACTGTTGTTGTTATAGTTGTTGTCTTTCCCAATGGGTTCTACATGGACCACTTATGGAAATAAAGGCATGAAGGAGTTACTATGGCATCAATAACTCAGCAGCAGCTCCCTCACAGAAGACAGTGGCCTTCTTTTCTCTATCTTGTGGGTTGCCATGAGTTCTCTTGTAGGGAAGAGACCCAAGCTTCTATTTCATCTCTAATTGAATGTTTACTGGATCAGCCATTGGTTTTTAACTCTGGCTTCTTTAGATGGGATCTCAAACAGTATCTATCATTTATCATTCATTCACTTAGCAGAAATGACTACTCTTCCTTTACTTCAGACATTGCACCAATAAACTAGAATAAATACATACTATGTAATCATTGCTTTCAAGAAATTAGAGTACTCCACAAAAGAAAACTTAAGAAGTATCTACAATAACATTTTAAGGGCTGAAATAGGGAGCTAAGCAGAAGGGAACTGGTTTTTAGTTCTGAAATTGAATCATTTTATGCAAAATGTAATTTTAAATAAGTACCTAAGGAAGTAGTTCTTAAATGATGACTCTATCTTTAGATCAAAATAAATAAACAAAATGAACCAAATAAAAACATAAATTTTGCATTTGTTGTTCAGGGTCTATATCTATTATCAGTTACAACAAGATAGGGTCATTTTAGAAAGTGATATAATTAAGATTTTATAAGAAATCTTTCTAGTCACAGAAAATCAGCATCCGTTTAGATAAGGTACAGCTAATAGTTTACATGATGAAAATCTATGAGACTTGTATATTGGATGCCATTTGAAAAGAATAAATCTTTGTTCTAATTCTGTTAAAAATAGCATACTATCTCACTCTGTGCTTTTGATATTATGAGACCCTAATTCTCAGATCATGTTTTCAGTTTAGAATAAGTATATGAGCCAGCTTTGTTTATGCAATTATCTGTAACCTGTCCTCTTGCTTGCTTGCTATTTCCTATGGTTAACAATTTGCTTTTAAAACACAATTTATTTCTATAAAAACAAAATGAGAAATAATTGGTTGTATTTTCTTTTGGTCAGAACATATAACAAGGGAGAAACTTATACTCATAAACTCTCTAACACACGTCCAAGCTTTTGGCATAGAGCATCTATCTCATTGGATAATTATGTGTTTTTACACTTAACTGAAGTAAAAACAATACCATTAAGATGTAACTTCATGAAGACAGAAAAACATGGTTATAAAATGTGCAAAATGACAAATATTGTCCTCAAAAAATGGGCATTCTAATCTTCTATAAAACTACAGTGGAAGAAGAAAGGTATTTCTACTGAGCTGGGCATAGGTAAATGACTGCAATTTTACTACCTAGCAGACCATGGCAGGAGGAACATGGTCTAGATACAGTTTTAAATAGAAAAGCAAATTTGAAACAAAAAAAAATGAAAAAAGAAATTTCCACTGATCCCAGTATATGGCTGTAATTACAGCTCTCAGAAATCTGAGACAGGATGATAGTCAGCTAGACCCAGTCTAAAATACAAAACAAAGTAGAAAATTCCATATGGAAACTAGGAGGGAGGGTGAGAGGGACAGAAACAGGGAAACAGAAAAAGGGATTATCTGTCTATCTATCTATCTATCTATCTATCTATCTATCTATCTATCTATCATCTATTTATTTATCAACTATTATCTGTCTATCTAACTCTTCTATCATCTATGTATCTGTATATCTATCTATCTATCTATCTATCTATCTATCTATCTATCTATCTCTTCCATAATCTACATATCTATTTATATAACTATTGATATTTATCTATCATCTATCTTTCATCTATCTATCTATCTATCATCTATCTATAATCTATCTATCCGTCCATCCATCCATCCATCCATCCATCCATCCATCTGTCTATCCATCTATCTATATATCTATCAATCTCTATGTATATATGTGGAGAGAGTAACAAAGACAGAGATCAACTCTATAACTGGAAACAACATCCCTACTAAATATCACATGCTATCAAGTGAAAGTCTCAGTACCCAGAATGAGTCATATCTTTTTATGTTATTGGCCAGTAGCAATCCCAGAAAACTCCAAATTTATAAGCTATTGCCATTTCTCTTGGCTACCCTACAGAATCTGATAAAAACTGCATGGTATTGGTACAGCAACAGGCAAGTGGATCAATGAAATAGGATTGAAGACCCAGAAATTAACCCACAGACTTATGGTCACTTGATCTTTGATGAAGGAGCCACAACCATGCAATGGAATAAAGATAGCCTTTTCAACAAATGGTGCTGGTTTAACTGGAGGTCAACATGCAGAAGAATGCGAATTGACCCACTCTTATCTCTTTCCACTAAGATCAATTCCAAGTGGATCAAGGACCTCCACATAAAACCAGACACACTGAAACTATTAGAAAAGAAACTTGGGAAGACCCTGGAGGACATAGGCACAGGGGGAAAGTTCCTGAACAGAACACCAATAGCTTACACACTAAGATCAAGAATTGACAAATGGAACCTCATAAAATTACAAAGTTTCTGCAAGGCAAAGGACACTGTCAGAAGGACAAAACGACAACCAACAAAGTGGGAAAAGATCTTCACCAACCCCACATCTGAGAGAGGGCTAATATCCAATATATACAAAGAACTCAAGAAGTTAGACCCCAAAGAACCAAATAACCCTGTCAAAAAATGGGGTACAGAGCTAAACAAATAATTTTCACCAGAAGAAATGCGGATGGCCGAGAAACACCTTAAGAGATGTTCAACATCATTAGTCATCAGGGAAATGCAAATCAAAACAACCCTGAGATTCCACCTCACACCAGTCAGAATGGCTAAGATTAAAAACTCAAGAGACAACAAGTGCTGACCAGGATGTGGAGAAAGAGGAACACTCCTCCACTGTTGGTGGGATTGCGAAATGGTAAAACCGCTCTGGAAATCAGTGTGGCGGTTCCTCAGAAAATTGGGCATGTCACTTCCAGAGGACCCTGGCATACCACTCCTGGGCATATACCCAGAAGATTCCCCTGCATACAATAAAGACACATGCTCCACTATGTTTATAGCAGCCTTGTTTATAATAGCTAGAAATTGGAAGGAGCCCAAATATCCCTCAAAAGAGGAATGGATACAGAAAATGTGGTATATTTATACAACGGAATACTATTCAGCAATCAAAAATAATGAATTCATGCAATTTGTAGGTAAATGGTTAGACCTGGAAAATATCATCCTGAGTGAGTTAACCCAATCACAAAGAATACACATGAAATGCAATTACTGATAAGTGGATATTAATGAGCCCAGAAGCCCTAAATACTCAAGGCACAATTAGCAAGTCAAATGATTCCCAAGAAGAAGAAAGGAGAGGTCCCTGGGCCTGGAAAGATTGGATCCAGTTTTGTAGAGCAACCGTGGGGGTTGGGGGAATGATTGGGGAATAGTTGGGGGGAGAGGAATTATGGGACATATGGTGGGGGGGAACTGGGAAAGGGGAAAGCCTTTGGAATGTAAACATAGAATATAGAAAATAAAAATTAAAAAAAATAGATAGAAAACATACACACACACATACACACACACACACACACACACACACACACGTGCGCGCGCACACACACACACACAGTTTCTATATAGGAAGCAAAGAATTTAAAGAACATTAGCGAACTATATAAAGATTTAATAAGATTTATTGAAACAGGGTTTCTGGTTTCTGTTGAGGGCCTTGTTCAATGTTGGATGCTACTTGGTTCATCCACATTTTGAGTTGGTCTCAACTAAAAGCCATTTACATGAAAATAAACAGTGGTATGAAAAAGTATAGAATTGACATAAGATTTCATTAAGTGATAAAAGAAGGAGTTTATACCTCTCTGGGTTCAGAGCAGAAGGTGAACAAGGTCTCTTCACTTTAGGCAGTAATGCTAAAGGCTTACTGGTAACCAAGTAAAGTAGGAAAGAAGAGAAGTGAGCCTTCTTTTATATATTTCCTGACCATTTTTTTGGCTCAGGTCACGGATAAATGTTTATCTGGTTTCCTAGTGTCAAATATTCCTACCTACCTTTAATATGAAAAATAAAATTTAACTTCCTTATGGAATCTCTACACTAGTAATTCCCTTGAGACATAGCAGTTTATCTAAACCCTTATAGTATTCTGATAGGCCTGGAACAAAGATGGACTTACTTTTTTTTAAGGAAGCCATATATTGCTACTGTTTCACTCTTTAACATCTTCAAAGGCATCAAAGGTTTTTTACTTGATAGCTTATGGTGCTGTTGGGAGTCAGTGGAACATTAGAAGCTGGGGCATTGTGGAAGAAAGTTAGGTTATTGGTAGTGTACTCTTAGGGTGATATTTAAATATGTGGTCCCTTCTCTTTTGTTTGTTTCTTGGCTGGCTGCTTTCTGCCTGATGTTAGCTCCATAATGTTCTGTACCAACACAGACCCAAAGCAACAAGATCAGATAACTATGAGTTGTAGATTTTGAAAATGTAAACCTTTCCTTTCTATGAATTATATTTCTTTAGTATTTTCTCAAACTAAAAGGAAGATTGGTAGTATACCTACCTTGAAAAGACTAATACTTACCATGATTTTGCTTTTTACATATTTGATTTTATTCTCCCAACAACCCTAAGTTGTATAAACATTTTTTATTTCATATTAAAGGCCACATAAACTTGGTTCCTGTAATCCACACATCAATTTGCAAATACAAAAGCAGAGTTTGAGAACTGCCCTTTTCTGATTTCACCTTGCTAACTACCTGCTCTGTACCTTGCTACTAACTATTTTCCTAGAAAGCACTTCCTTTCTGATACCAAATGTGCAAAAAGTGGACAGTGTGTGTGTGTGTGTGTGTGTGTGTGTGTGTGTGTATGTGTGTGTTCTGTGAGATAAGCATTCTACTACAAAGATATTGAGAGGAAGTAATGTCTACTTGTCATGGTGGAAAACTGGCGTATGAGTGAATCTGCATTTTGTTCTCATAAGCCTAGTTAGGGACTGGGTGCCAGATTTGAGGCAAGACAATTAGCAGGCAGAGGAAGGTGGTGATCCACTTAAAAGGTGAAACAGATTTAATTGTGATAGAGCCAAACTAGATAGAGCAAGGGCAGATTCAATAGATGTTAAGGAGGCACAACCTAAAGAACATGACATTTGGTGGTGCTGAGTAATGGAAAAGGGGAAGGCATTTATAGTTCTTCTATGCTTTTAAATCTGAATTTCCCTGTGTCAAATGATAGAACGAAAGGCACTTTTGGCATTGGTGACAAGTGGGAAGTTTTTGATGTCAGTGTAGAGTGTGACAGTCTGAAGGAGAGGTCCAATGTCTTTGTGGGTATGGTGTTGAGAAGGCATATGTGAATTTAGTATACTCATAATAACATGAGAATAGATTACTGATGAGATAGAAAACAAAATGTAGATATATGATTTTTAAACGTGAGAATATTGACATTTAATATTGAAGTAAAAGAATGACATCCTGTAAAAAGTATACCATAAACCACCAGAGAAGTAGATATAAATAATAAAAGGAGTTGCAGTCATACACAATGTCTATTATGTCTTCAATGTGGTCTAATCCTTGTCTGTTAAGTATTGTGTAACTTCCAAAGCACATGCATTTGAAGAACATGCATGCTAAAATTTGTTACAATGGTCTGCACACAATGTATTAAGGTATTAAAATGTTCAACCTAACTCTAAATATTTAAATTGTGTTTGAGAGCTATATGTTACAGGATGTTTATGCAGATGTCCACATAATTGCGTGGCTGGCAAATGTCCATATTTCTGTGCAGGGCTAGATTGTAAATGCTTATGGCTTTATCTCTTTTTCTAGAACTTCATACATGGTGATTCAAGTTTAGAGGCGTGGAAGATGTACAAGCACCTTCTTCCTTTCCAGTATCTACCCAAACCAAATCACTGTGATCCACAGGCCGAGCCTCCTTGGAGTCTCTTGAGTCTTCCCTTGCTAAATTCAGTTTGGTACTACCATACAGTCTAAATGGTAAATGCTTGTAGCTGCTCTCGCTCAGTGTAGTTTTTGGACTATGTGAAAATAAATGAGAATGACTGTTATAATAAGGCTTTATTTATGGAAGCTGAATTTGAATTTCATAACATTTTCAATTATGAAATATCCTTCTTTTAATTTTTTCTTACGTTGTAAAAATGTGAGAACTATTCTTATATACAACTAGATAAAAAATAGCCAGAATTTGATGACCTTCGATGCCATAATGAAAATCTACTGCTAAACTGTGTGTTATAAAGTGAAACCTTTTAATTTAAAATTATTCCATATGAAGTGATCAGTATTTGAACAAAGAAAACGATTTTTTAGCAGTATATCTTTGCTATACTAAGTGCCGACATTCACAATGTATTTAGTGAAAAATTGTCAATTGGAGTGTATGCTAATAATCCTCAAATTTAGTCATATATACATTGATTAAACTCAGCTTCAGTGAATAATATCATTAATTGATTCTCATGGCTCCAAACTAGGTTGAGCTTAATAATGCCATGGTTCTTAAAAAGTACCTCAGTAGGCCGCATGTCCCTTTATAAATATTCTTTCTGTGCCTAGTCAAAGTTTTCTTTCCTTGCTTCATCTCTTTAAGAGTTTATTCTCACTGGATTTATTCTGCTGCTTTAGAAATGGAGTTTTCAGCCCAAAGTAAATACCATAAAATATCCGTGGGGAGAGCTTAATTTAGCAATCACCTGGAACATTAAAATATACCAAGTTTGAATTTGGGATAAGCTTGTATCCTCTCAACAGTGAGAACCCCCTTTGAATTCAAGCATGAAACAGAGCCACATGACAGTGGGGGTGGGGTAAAGTGCATACAAAATTTGCAGGTGGAAAGAAAAAGAAAGAGAGATAAGTAAAGAGAAAGAAAGGGAGAGAGGGAAGGGGAGAAGGAAAGAGAAACAGAGGGAGGAAGTAACAGGGAGGGAGAGAGGATAAGAGGGAGAAGAGACAGAGGGGGAGGAGGAAGGAGCAAGGGGGAGGAGGGAGAGGGGGAGAGAGAGGGAGAGAGGGGATGGGGAGGAAGAGAAAGAGGGAGAAAGACAGGGAGAGAGAGGGAAGGAGGGAGGGGGAGATGGAGTGAGTGAGGGAGGGAGGGAGAGAGAGAGAGAGAGAGAGAGAGAGAGAGAGAGAGAGATCCATTCTCAGCTTCATTATGATTCCATTTGCTGGAATGATAACAATTTTCAAATTCCATATTAAGTCTTTAATTGCATCAAATTCAAAGAAGCCATTATTAGGATTTAAGACAAAAATCTTTAAAGGTAAAGATGAGATTCTTCCTTTCTGATGCAATTCACAGGAATTTTAAATAAATAATAAAAAAGAAGCACTTTTTCCCTCCTGATGGCCATGAGCCATTTGGCCATGCTGAAGGAGAAATAGGTATATACCTGGATTTGGAATTTCTTTTAGGATATAAATTTTATTCTTCATTCAAAAAGTATTTATGGTCTTAATTGGTTTTCAAGAAGGTCAAAGACACTTTTAACTCATTTATACTATTCCTGTGCCATCTGGAGCTAGTTAGTATTCTTGTCTCTGGCTGGAGTTTGTTCCTCCTGTGGGCCTGTAAGGTTGTGTCCTTACTACTCTGAGCTCAAAAGTGAAAGCACTCCTGGGAGATCTCTCTCTCTCTCTCTCTCTCTCTCCTGGCGGGCTATGCACAGAAAATTGTGGTGTCTCCTGGCTCCCTGGTGCAAATGGCTGTAGGCAGGAAGACTTCTGTCCTAGCTGCTCCACTGATCTTAGGCCCTGTGTGCTCCTAGATGGTCCCCTCCAGAGAGAAGGTAGAGATCTCAGCTCTGTGCTCAAAAGTGAAAGCCTGCTGGGAGATCACTCCCTCCTGGCAGGCAATACACAGAAGGCTGTGGAGTCTCCCTGTTCCCTGGTGCAAAATCTAGCATTTTCAAATAAATAGAAACAGTAAATCTTTAAATTCTCTGCAGGCTACATTTATTAAGAGTCATTAAGTTTATTTTTTTATTTGAATTGAGTAAGATATTTATGAAACACTAGTTCTTTTCTAGTATTCATACCGCTGCAGTGTATTAGCTTAATTCCTAATCTTAATACATGAAATCAAAGCAAATTGTTCTACAGTGAAATACAACAGTGAAATACACAAATGTGAGACAACAGTCAGGCACAGATCTGGTGAAACATCTGAACACAATTTCTAATTATGGGAAGAATTCAGACCTAAGCATTAATTAGTCTAATGATACCTGGTAGCTAAAGTAATGTCTCTAATCTGACTCAGTCTAGAAGAAAAGAATAGAATTTGACCAACATCCATATTTTGATGCTATTGAAAGTTGATGCTTCACTCATATCAGTCTTCTCTCCTCTCACTGGCTACTATATCTAGAATTCTATTACATGTAGTCCTCTCTCTTTTAGAAACTGTAGTCTTTTCTCAACATTGTACATTCATAAGGTATTGCACAGTGGGTACACTTCTCATTATGTTTCTTGCTTTTACATATTTTGTCCAGTTGTTTTTACAATTATTGTAAAGTATGAATAGGCGAGATTATTATTCTTAGCTAAATGAAACTGATCTCCAACACTGAAGCCAACAACTCTTTCAAAATAAGTAATAGTTGACTACTTTACTTATATTCACAATATTTAAACTGAACATATTAAGGCAAAGATCTAGAGATAGGTAATTCTAATTATAAACAGAATTTGTGATAACTTTTAAAATATAATAAGGCAGTAAAAATTCTTTAAAATATTTTTGCCTGAGTCACAATCAAGTTTAATAAGTTTGGCATTAATTAAGCTCTAATAACAGAGTTCAGTATCTTTCGCAAGTAGTGTTATCCATTTCCCCTTCATCCAGTTTGAATTGTGCATATTACGGTGTCATCATCATTTTAAAACATACTGAGAAAATGACAGAGCTGCAAAATTAAAATAAATGATTAATGGTATTTTTTTCATGCTTTATACTAATAGGTATTACTGGGCTTTTAAATTAATAGAGCTGTCAAGCGATGAACCAAAATGGAAATTATATATTCTAGAAACACCTAAAGATGACACTTTGGAATATTTTAAATCTTAATGAGGAGGTGCAATTGTTTTGTTCCCCTGTAACCACGGCAAATTAATTGGAAATTAGTCACAACCAATACCTTTCTACCCAACAACTCCAAATGAAGAGACTGGAGCTTTATGTCTTGCTATTCTTGTTTGGGGGCCAGAACACACATAGGCAGTAAATTGCACTGTCAATTACAAAAAGCAACAACTGTTGTGAAATTAGGAAAAATTATGCAAAGATAAACATAACTAATTAATGCATAAGTAACAAGGGAAAAACATAAAAATAATGCCCAGCTGAACACTAACTTGTCAGTCTTTGAAAAAAAATTAAGTTTGGAAATGTAAATTTATGGCAGCCGGCTGCCATCTTCCCTCGGGTCGCTGTGGACTGCTGCTGGCGGCTGGGTTCAGGTGCGTGGACTGAGACTTGGCCTAGCAATGAATACCCGGTCGGGCCCTTGCTGGCCCCCAGAGCCAGGAAAGATCGGCAGGAGCTCTGAGCACCTGCAGCTCAGAGGCTGTCCCAGATCCCTGGGGACCGGCTAGCAGGCTTGCAGCCAGCAGCCATCTTTCCTCGGGTCGCTGCGGACTGCCTGCTGGCTGGGTTCAGGTGCTTGGAAAGAGACTTAGTCTGGCAAAGAACACCTGGTAAGGCTCTTGTTCGCGCCCAGAGCCAAAGGAGGTTGGAGATAGGTCTGTGCACCAACAGCCTGGCAGTGTACACAGAGCCAGATCAGCTTGGCAAAAGGTCTCTGCGCCAACCCAAGGGGGCACCAACCTGCTAGTGGGTCGGTGCCTGGAGTACAGCCAGAGGCTGACATCTTGCCTCAGGACACCACAGACGGCTAACATGACAGAGCCCTGTGGACTGAGAGTACTACCATCTAGGGTCTAGCAGCCCAACCAGGGAACCTCCAGTCCTGTAGGGAACCCAGTAGTTAGACAGAGCCCTGAGACCCGCCACCATTTTGGAGCTGGTGGCCTGAACAGGTCACCATAGAGAACCAACAGAGGAACCCAGGACACCATAAAGATCTAACAGACTAGCCCAGATCGGTGGAGGAAAAAAAAATCTGATTCTTAAGAGCTAGCAACTAGGCAGGCCAGGAGGAGACTGCGGGAGGCCAATTGCAGCGAGCCTCGGGAAGACTTAGATCCAGCACAGCAGAGCTGAGGAGGTAACTGAGAGCCCAGTAACTGAAGCCTCCTGGTCTCCACCTCAGGAGCTTGGACACCCTCTACTACAGCAGCGCCAAACACCAGGCTCACAGGAGCCTCAAACAACAACCACTAAGAACAAGACCAACTAACTCCAGAGATAAACAGATGGCAAAAGGCAAACGTAGGAACGTTGCAAACAAAAATCAAGGCAATATGGCACTATCTGAACCCAATTCGCCAACCACAGCAAGTCCTGGATACCCCAGCACACTAGAAAAACAAGAGTTGGATATAAAAGCACTGGTCATGATGCTGCTAGAGGAACACAAAAAAGACATAAACAAATCTCTTCAAGAAATGCAGGGGAACATCAATAGGGTAGAAGCTCTTACAATGCAAACACAAAAATCACTTAAAGAACTCCAGGAGAATATGGGCCAACAGAGAGAAACCAATAAAGAGGAAATAAGAAAATCAGTTAAAGAAATGCAGGAGAACTTGAAACAACAGGCATAAGTCACGAAAGAGGAAACACAAAAATCTCTTAAAGAATTACAAGAAAACACAAACAAACAAATGAAGGAACTGAGCAAAACCATCCAAGATCTGAACACAGAGGTAGAAACAACTAAGAAATCACAAAAGGAGGCAACTTTGGAGATAGAAAACCTTGGGAAGAAATCAGGGGTCATAGATGCAAACATCAACAACAGAATACAAGAGATAGCGATAAGAATCTCAGATGCTGAAGATAATATAGTAACCATTGACTCCACAGTCAAAGAAAACACAAAATCCAAAAGGCTCGCAATGAAAACATCCAGGAAATCCAAGATACAATGAGAAGAACAAACCTAAGGATTATAGGGATAGATGAGACTGAAGATCTACAACTTAAAGGGCCAGCAAATATCTTTAACAAAATTATGGAAGAAAACTTCCCTAACTTAAAGAGAGAGATACCCGTGAATATACAAGAAGCCTATAGAACTCCAAACAGACTGGACCAGAACAGAAATACCTCCCATCACATAATAATCAGAACACCAAATGTAATAAACAAAGAATATTAAAGGCAGTAAGATAAAAAGGCCAAGTAACATATAAAGGAAGACCTATCAGAATCACACCAGACTTCTCTCCAGAAACCATGAAAGCTAGAAGATCCTGGGCGGGTCTCATGCAGACCCTAAGAGAACACAAATGCCAGCCAATATTACTATACCCAGCAAAACTCTCAATCAACATAGATGGAGAAATCAAAATATTCCATGACAGGACCAAATTTACACAATATCTTTCCACTAACCCAGCTCTACAAAGGATAATAGGAGGAAATCTCCAAGACAAGGAGGGAAACTGCACCCAAGAAAAAGCAAGATAGTAACCTACTTCCATCAAACTCAAAGGAAGATAACTACTCAAAAACAAGAATAACATCAAAAATGACAGGAACAAATAATCATTATTCCTTAATATCTCTTTACAACAATGGACTCAATTCCCCAATAAAAAGATGTAGACTAACAGACTGGACACGGAAACAGAACCCTACATTTTGCTGCATACAGGAAACACACCTCAGAGTTAAAGACAAACAAAAGAGACACAGAAGGTCACTTCTTGCTAGTCAAAGGAAGAATACACCAAGAAGAACTCACAATTCTAAACATCTACACTCCAAATACAAGGCACCCTCATTTGTAAAAGAAACTTTACTAAAGCTCAAAGCACACATTGCACCTAACACAATAATTGTGGGGGACCTCAACACTCCACTATCATCAATGGACCGATCAGGAAAACAGAAACTAAACAGGGACACGAAGAAACTCATCGAAACTTTGGACCAATTGGATTTAACAGATATATGTAGAACATTTCATCCTAAAGCAAAAGAATATACCTTTTTCTCAGCGCCTCATGGTACCTTCTCCAAAATCGACCATATAATTGGTCACAAGACAGACCTCAACAAATATAAAAAGATCGAACTAATCCCATGCCTCCTATCGGATCACCATGGAGTAAGAGTGTTCTTCAATAACAACAAAAACAACAGAAAATCCTCATATACGTGGAGGCTGAACAGTATTCTACTCAATGATACCTTAGTCAAGGAAGAAATAAAGAAAGAAATCAAAGACTTTTTAGAATTTAATGAAAATGAAGGTACAACATACCCAAATCTATGGGACACAATGAAAGCAGTGCTAAGAGGAAAATTCATAGCCCTGAGTGTCTCCAAAAAGAAACAGGAGAGAGCATACACTAGCAATTTAATGGCACACCTGAAAGCCCTAGAACAAAAAGAAGCTATTTCACCCAGGAGGAGTAGAAGACAGGAAATCATCAAACTCAGGGCTGAAATCAATCAAGTTGAAACAAAGAGAACCATACAAAGAATCAACAAAACCAGGGGCTGGTTCTTTGAGAAAATCAACAAGATATATAAACCCCTAGCCAGACTTACCAAAGGGTACAGAGACAGTAATCAAATTAACAAAATTAGAAATGAAAAGGGGCATATAACTACAGAGACTGAGGAAATTCAAAAAATCATCAGATCCTACTACAAAAGCCTATACTCAACACAACTGGAGAATCTGGAGGAAATGGACAATTTCCTAGACAGAAACCAAATACCAAAAATTAAATCAGGATCAAATAGATCACATAAACAGACCCATAACCCCCAAAGAAATAGAAGGGGTCATAGAAAGTCTTCCAACCAAAAAAAGCACAGGACCAGATGGTTTTAGTGCAGAATTCTATCAGACCTTCAAAGAAGTCCTAATACGAATACTCTTCAAACTATTCAACAAAATAGAAACAGATGGAACACTACCCAACTCATTCTATGAAGCCACAATTACCCTGATACCAAAACTACAGAAAGATCCAACTAAGAAAGAGAACTACAGTCCAATCTCCCTTATGAATATTGATGCAAAAATACTAAATAAAATACTTTCCAACCGAATCCAAGAACACATCAAAATGATCATTCACCATGATCAAGTTGGCTTCATCCCAGGGATGCAGGTATGGTTCAATATATGGAAATCCATCAACGTAATCCACTACATAAACAAACTCAAAGAAAAAAACCACATGGTCATCTCATTGGATGCTGAAAAAGCATTTGACAAAGTTCAGCATCCTTTCATGCTTAAAGTCTTGGAAGGAACAGGAATTCAAGGCCCATATCTAAACATAGTAAAAGCAATTTACAGCAGACCAATAGCCAACATCAAAGTAAATGGAGAGTAACTTGAAGCAATCCCACTGAAATCAGGGACTAGACAAGGCTGCCCCCTCTCACCATATCTCTTCAATATAGTACTTGAGGTACTAGCTAGAGCAATTTGACAACATAATAAAGTCAAAGGGATACAATTGGAAAGGAAGAAGTCAAACTATCACTATTCGCAGATGATATGATAGTATACTTAAGGGACCCAAAAAGCTCCACCAGAGAACTCCTACAGCTGATAAACAACTTCAGCAAAGTGGCTGGTTATAAAGTCAACTCAAGCAAATCAGTAGCCTTCCTATATGCAAAGGATAAGCAGGCCGAGAAAGAAATTAGGGAAATGACACCCTTCACAATAGCCACAAACAATATAAAGTATCTTGATGTGACTCTAACCAAACAAGTGAAAGATTTATATGACAAAAACTTCAGGTCTCTGAAGAGGGAAATTGAAAAAGACATCAGAAAATGGAAAAATCCTTCATGTTCATGGGTTGGCAGGATTAATATAGTTAAAATGGCAATCTTACCAAAAGCAATATACAGATTCAACGCAATCCCCATCAACATCCCAACTCAGTTCTTTATAGAGTTAGAAAGAGCAATTCTCAAATTCATCTGGAATAACAAAAAACCCAGGATAGCTAAAACTATCATCAACAGTAAACGAACTTCTGGGGGAATCAATATCCCGGACCTCAAGCAATACTACAGAGCAGTAGTGTTAAAAACTGCATGGTATTGGTACAGTGATAGGGAAGTGGATCAATGGAATAGGATTGAAGACCCAGAATTGAACCCACACATCTATGGCCAATTGATCTTCGACAAAGGAGCTGAAAACATCCAGTGGAAAAAAGATAGCCTTTTCAACAGATGGTGCTGGCTCAACTGGAGGTCAACATGCAGAAGAATGAGAATTGATCCACTCTTATCTCCTTGCACTAAGTTCAACTCCAAGTGGATCAAGGACCTCCACATAAAACCAGACAAACTAAAACTAATAGAAAAGAAACTGGGGAAGACCCTTGAGGACATTGGCTCAGGGGGAAAATTCCTGAACAGAACACCAATCGCTTATGCTCTAAGATCAAGAATAGACAGATGGGACCTCATAAAATTACAAAGTTTCTGTAAGGCAAATGACACTGTCAAAAAGACAAATTGGCAACCAACAAATTGGGAAAAGATCTTCACCAACCCCACATCTGACAGAGGGCTAATATCAAATGTATACAAAGAAATCAAGAAGTTAGACGCCAGAAAACCAAATAACCCTATCCAAAAATGGGGTACAGAGTTAAACAAAGACTTTTCACCTGAAGAAATTCGGATGGCTGAGAAACACCTTAAAAAATGTTCAACATCATTAGTCATTAGAGAAATGCAAATCAAAACAACCCTGAGATTTCACCTCACACCTGTCAGAATGACTAGGATTAAAAACTCAGAAGACATCAGGTGTTGGCGAGGATGTGGAGAAAGAGGAACACTCCTCCACTGCTGGTGGGACTGCAAGCTGGTATAACCACTCTGGAAATCATTCTGGTGGTTCCTCAGAAAACTGGACATGATACTTCCGGAGGATCCAGCCATACAACTCCTGAGAATATACCCAGAAGATTCCCCAGCATGCAATAAGGATACATGCTCCACTATGTTCATAGCAGCCTTATTTATAATAGCCAGAAGCTGGAAAGAACCCAGATGTCCCTCAACGGAGGAATGGATACAAAAAATGTGCTATATATACACAATGGAATACTATTCAGTCATTAGAAACAATGAATTCATGAAATTCTTAGAGAAATGGATGGAGCTGGAGAACATCATTCTAAGTGAGGTAACCCAGTCTCAAAAGAATACCCATGGTATGCAGTCACTGATAAGTGGATATTAGCCTAGAATCTTGGGAAACCAAAGACACAATTCACATACCAAATGATGTCTGACAAGAAGAAAGGAATGGACACTAATGCTGGAAAGGATCAAAGCATCAGTGTAGGGGAATACCAGAACAGGGAAGTGGGATGGGGTGGATGAGGGAGCAGGGGGAGGGAAAAGGGCATGTGGGACCTTAGGGGGTGGGGAAACAAAAAAGGGAAATGAAATGTAAATATAGAATATATCCAATAAAAAAGAGAGCAGGCTGAGCAAAAAAAAAAAAAAAAAAAAGAAAGAAAGAAATATAAATTTATGCAAACTAAAGACCAAATAAGACTTAGGTAAAAGATGTTTGTACTGTACTTAAACACTTCTGTGGCATTATTTTTATTAATACCTTAGAATAGGTAGTCCTCCCCTAGATGCACCTCACTCCTTGTTCAAATGCATTTCATGTTAATTCTATATTCTTCTAAGTATAAAGACTGATGCTCATTAAGTAACAAAATATTCTATTTCTTTTAGTAGGGAGTTACCGCTACTGTATTTAAACATTAGGCCCAATATCATTTCTTTTGTGATTTTGATATATATATATATATATATATATATATATATATATATGCATGTATGCATATATGTATTATACATTCATGTATTTATTTCCTTGACAGTCTCAAAAATATACATGATGATTTTTGCCCTCTCCAAACCCATGCATCAGTGGCTAGACCACTGGACAAATTAAGATTTCTTTTTCTTACTCTAGCCTGTTGGTAGTCAGAGAAATGTGTGTAGGCCCAGTCCAATTTCTAGGCACATCAAAAATATTCACTATTTGCATTTTCTACTTATAATGTATGGATTATTCATTTTCATTCACAGCTAAAATTATATTTGCTCCTTGCTGGATCCCTTCCACCCCCTTCTAAAGTAAGCCATTAGAACCGTACAAGATTCTCTAAAACTAGTGTCTGTCAACTCAGGGACTGTTAAGTTACAGTAGCTATATAACTTTTAGTAGGAAAATAGTGTTCATAACAAACTCTCCAGACATTTGTTACTAGAAAAAAAAATCAACCCAGTACTTCAATCATTATTTAATAGAATTTAAAGTTAACTATTTACTGTAAGGCAATGATAAGATTCACGTTAGGCAAATTTACTGATAACTTTTATATCACTACACTATTCTTAATAAATTCTGATGTGATTTTCTTTTTAGGCTATTATATAGAATATTCTGTCTTATTGTCACATACTGTAATTTTCCAATGAGTCCAAATGAAAATTCTGATGGAAAACAACAGCGAAAACAACACTATTTTGTTTTCTCTATACTGTGTTCAAAACTTAAACATATTTCAAATTTTGTCTGATCATAAAATCATATGGATTTATGTCTAAGGTTATGGATAAGTTACTATAAATATGAAACAGAATAAAGTCAGGCATGGCAGTATACATCTTTAATCCAAGCACCCAGTAAGTCCAGGGTGGCTGATACCTGTAAATTCAAGGACAGTCTGATTACATGATAAGTTCTAGGATAGCCAGGAAAGGTGGAAAGATCCTGTCTCATGAAGACTAACCAAACTACAAAATCCCTCAAACCCCAATTAACAAAACACCTAGGAAGAAATTTTAACTGCATTAAATACAATTCATAATTTATACCTTGAAATCCTTTCTGCCTCTTTCTTTGTATTACTAAGTACAATCAGTAATAATCTCAAGAACCTTCCAGTATTTATTTGTGATGTGTAGTAACTGGTGTCAGAAGTAAGAAAGTTTTGGGTTGGCGACATGGCCCAGAAGTTAAGAGCACTGACTATTCTTCCAAAGGACTCAGGTTCAAGTCCCAGAAGCCACATGGAAGCTCACAACTGTCTGTAATTCCAGTTTCAGGAGATATGACACCTTCACACAAACATACATGGACACAGAAGACCAATGTAAATATAATTTAAAAAATAATTAATTGGCCGGGCAGAGGTGGCGCACGCCTTTAATCCCAGCACTAGGGAGGCAGAGGCAGGCAGATTTCTGAGTTTGAGGCCAGCCTGGTCTACAGAGTGAGTTCCAGGACAGCCGGAGCTACACAGAGAAACCCTGACTCAAAACACCAAAAATAAAAAAAAATAAAAATAAAAAAAATCATGAAAAAATTATAGGGAAGTCATTTTAAGAAGCTGAAGTAACTTTGACATCCAGAGGACACGCGTCTGGCAGAAGATGAGACCTTGAGCTCTGGCCTGCCTTCATTTTCCTCCAGCGGGATGTAGAGACACACTGCACTTCCAAAGTAGCTTTCCCTCTCTCCTTGCAAAAGTTCCATAAAACGTTGCTTTCAAGGAGTGAAAAGTATTTTTAACTTCTGACTGCATGCAATTTCTGCTAAAGTGCAAGAAAAGTTGACTATTTCAGTTGCAGATGCCAGCTTGCTCAAAATAACATTTAAAATAGTAAAACCTAGAATGGCTTTTAAACACAAACTGGTGAGAAGGTGTTAACAAAATGGCCGAGGTCCTGTCAAGCCTTTCTGAGAATTTGAAACTTGACTTTAGTCCTCAGGCTTGTGGGTCAGTGAACTTAAACAAACAAACAAACAAACAAGCAAACCAAAAAGCCCAAAAATCAAAAACCAAAGAAAACATATCTAGTTGTGGTTTTGGTGTTCAAATTTGCCCTGTTCTGGTCTTCTGTCCTAAGTCTTTCCCGTATATTGTTATTTTGGCTGACAGAGCTTCTTGGTGAAAATGGATTCATGTTCGGGATGACTTTAAGAGAGAGAGAAAAAAAGAATGTCTGTTGTTTCTTAAAAAAAAAAAAACAAAACAGAAAACCAAAGGTCTAGGAATGTGCCTCAGTTGGCAAAGTACTTGGCTACCACGAATGAAGCCCTGGGTTTTATGAGCCCACAATGCATCTGACTGGACTTAGTGGCACACTCGTGTACTCTCAGCTGTTGAGTGGTAGAGAATAAGAAATGAACATTCGAAGTCATTAATGGCTACTTAGCCAGATGAAAACAAGCCTGGTTATAGTTCCATAGCACCGTGTTTAAGTTACACACACACACACACACACACACACACACACACACACACATATATAAAGAATGAAAGTCAGAAGCAATATATACACATAAAATAAAACAGGCACTATTATATTTTCTAAGATACTATATGAAATGTCTATTTACATGATATTCTCAAATACAGAGCAATTTCACACCTCTCAACTTTGCATGGGCCGTTGAGAACGTCATTAAAACAACCCCTTCTTAAAATGGCTTGTAACAAGAAGTACTTGCTG
The DNA here is from genome assembly GCA_964023405.1 of Apodemus agrarius. Taxonomy (NCBI): domain Eukaryota; kingdom Metazoa; phylum Chordata; class Mammalia; order Rodentia; family Muridae; genus Apodemus; species Apodemus agrarius. Next base: position 85,523,969 of record OZ030011.1, read on the forward strand.
ACAAAAGCCTGATATAGTTGTCACCTGAGAGGCTCTGTTAGAGCCTGGCAAATACAGAGACATTGGTCCAAAATGGAGTAGTTTGAGAAAGGACTGAAGGAGCTGAAGGGGTGTGCAACCCATAGGAAAAACAACAATATCAACCAAACAGAAACCTCTCGAGCTTCCAGAAACAAAACCACCAACCAAAGAGTGCACATGGAAGGATCCATGGCTCCAAGTGCATATGTAGCAGAGGATGACCTTGTTGGACATCAATGGGTAGAGAGCCCCTTGGTCCTGCGAAAGCTCGATGCCTCAGTATAGGGGAATGTCAGGGAAGGAAGGCAGGAGGGGGTGGGTGGGTGGGTGAGCACCATCAAAGAAGCAGGGGGAGGGGGAATGGCATAGGGGATTTCCAGAGGGGAAATCAGAAAAGGGGATAATATTTGAAATGTAAATTAATAAAATACCCAATTAAAAATGGTTTGTCTCAACACTCTGCTTTAGGGCAAAGTATGTGTGTGGCATAGCATCTCCCTGGACTGCCTGTCTATTGTATAAACACACTTCTTTCCTCATCAGAAAAACTTTCAGAGTTTCCTCTTTTGAACCTTTTATCCTTTGGCAAATAAGTGTAAGGCGCATAAGACATAAGTAGCATTGAAAACAGGTTAGGAAAGTCCTGCAATTGCCTCATATACTTGAATAGCACTAAGCCAGAAAGCCACAGTCTAAAGGTCTTATTTATTACTCCAACAGTCATGGAAATGTCTCTATCTATAAAGAAATCTTCAAAGAAAAAATCCTACGTTCTTATTTAAATCATTACCTGGAATATTCGAGTTATCTGAATAGGTAAGTGAGAGAATTAATGCTGTTATGGTGAGTTACTTTCATTCAAACAATGAGATAGACACTGTCTTAAACTGCCTACATTCAGGGCTATGTGTGGAGAAAAAAAATGAATGAAAATTTTCAAATAGGGTAAGATTTTTAACAGTTTTAGGGTATTTATAAGACTTGTTTAGTGGTTCTGTAAGATATACGGAAGTGGAAAGTATATTGTGAAGTTTCCAAGTCAGCAGATGGACACTTGTGGATGATAATATGCTGAGATGATGGAGGGAATTTAAACAGATCCCAAAACAGCCCAAGGCAATAAATCGCTCCATCAGTAAAAATTGAGTCAGAGGCACTACACTGTCCCCAGAGGCACTACCACAGACCCTGGGCAGACAACTTGAGGCAGCTCTCAGAAGAGGCTCAAAAGCAAGGTAGGCAGATCAGGGGAATTATTCAGAGCATGAATTACAGTCTACCTCTCTTGTTCTTCCTGGCTTGCATTTAAAGACAACAATTTTATTTAAAAAGACATGATGCACATAAAATACATATGGAAATGCCCAAGAGAACTCTTCTTTTCCTCATTCATGGAGTAGGAAATGAGAAACCTTTACGTGAGAGAGTAATGAAGTGCCCCTTGCTCCCTGAAACACCAGTGCCTCCCATCCTGACCCTTTTTCAATTGCATGAGAGAGACAGCTACCAAAAACACAAAAGAGGAGAAACCTCCTCTGATAGAAAAATATGGCCTCAGAAGTGTGAAGAAGAGTCCTGTCGCCATGAATCTCCCACACCCTCAGAGTAGGCTCCATTTTAGTGTTCAGCATGGCTATTTCTTTTCTTGTCTGTTTGTTTTCTAAAGATAGAAAGAAAGAAGTTAGGGAGTTAGGTGGGTAGAGAGGTAGGGACAATTAGAGAGACAATTAGAGAGGGAGGTAAAACTATGATCAAAATATACTGTATGAAAAAGAAAACCCTACAGTGTTAATCCAAGAAACTTAAGTCTTAGGTTTTTAGGTACAGAAGGAATTCAAGAACCCTAAGAGCCAAACATGACAGAAATCAAGAGGATGATGATCTTAGAAATCTATTCCATGAAGATAAGGATTACTAGGCTGGCAGTGCTTGCACAAATGTCAAAGAATATCTAAGCAACTCCCAGTACTGGGCATGAGAAACCTTCTTTTGCATTATTAGCCAACATAGTTCAAGAGACACCCAAACTATTATAGGCTACTGCTTTAATTATTGGTTGCTTCCCACTGGGTAAAGGAAAATACCTATGGAGAAAGACACTAAGCACACTGGACACAGAACCAGATTTGAGCTGGATCTGAGCTAAAAGCCTTCTCATTGAGGTCAAACTTTTATAATACCAGAAGGTGCTATGGAAGAAGCCAGGGAATCTTTTGGAATTTTTAAAGCAATCATAAAGTCCTATGCTGCTGTGGTGCTTATGATACACAACAATGGCTAGCAACTGAGATAATCATAAAGGTGCAATTGTGATACTCATATCCTGGCAGTAACCAGCACCTGTTTAATTGGACTTAATGTTCACCCAACAGGTTGAGAATGATGTCTACCCCTGAACACCTAACCAGCTACAGATAGCCAACTGTTGGGAGATCCAGGATCCTAGAGGAGAACTCACTACTGTTACTTTCCTAACTGCATTCTAAATACTTCTTAAACTCACAGAGAAATTTAGTTATCACCCCTCATTAAGGAAAATTCACTTTGCAGCAGACAGAGACAGTTATAGAAGACTACCCCTGCAGAGTAACTGGAAGAAGTAGAAGGAAATGAAACTGTAATCAGGATACATTGCATGAGAAAAGAATTTATTCACAATAAAAGAAAACAAACTAAAGTCAAGATTAGGAAAAGCTATGCCAAATCCCAAATACTGGAAAGCAGGAGGAAGAGGCTACAGTTTGATGGACAGCTTTCTTGGAGACAAGAGAACCTCAAAATAGAAAATGGGATTTCAGATATAAAGCAAAAGGAAGCTGAAACACCAACAAATCTCTAATTACTCCTACAGCTCACAGTAGCTGGCCTTAGGTCTGGGAGGATTATATATATATATATAAAGTGAATATATATATTCACTTTACATCCCAATGTCAGCATCCCCTCTTCCCAGTATACTTTCACATAGATCCTGGGGGAGAGGATCTGGATTGGGGAATGATCAGGTATAGGGAGAGCAGGGAAGAGAGAAAAGGAGTCACTAGTGGGTCAGTGATGGGCATCTCTAGAATGTGCTAGAGACCTGGGACATGGGCACAACCCAGGCTGACTATGGGGGTGACTCTAGCTGACATTCCTAGCATTGGGTTATATTGATCCCACTGCTATGTGTATACGGATATACAGGTGGCTACTTCTTGTATCCAGTAAGGACATCCAGTGGAGGGATAAGGACAGTATCCCCCCAACAAAACCCTT